>JAADVR010000811.1:0-15273 GCA_023335855.1 Pythium scleroteichum
ACAAGTGCGGTCGCTGCCAGGCAACAACCCATAACAAACGCACGTGCCCCCTCAAATGAAATGGTACATTTCGTGGAGTATTCATGTGTAAAATGGTATATTTCACGAATTTCCTTTTTTGTTGATTTGGTTATATTGCAAATGGTATAAATTTTGGGATTTTGGTCTATTTTCAGACCGAGATGGTATGGATACTGAATTTTCCATTTTCATGGTATATTTTCTGAATATGAAAACGCTTGCGGTATAGTGGATGGTGGGCCCCTATCGAATTTCAGAAAACCAAAACGACGAGTTTCGAGAATTATTGCGAGTCTCGTCCGTCCAAAACGCAGCGATCACGTCCACTGGAGCATGAGCGACGCGTTCGCGAGCTTGCTCTCGTCGATCGTCGCGACCTCACTCACGGTGACGGCTTTAGGAGGGAACGTTGTTCGCAGCTCGAAAGCTCGCGACCGTGCTTCGGGGATCTGCACATTCGACGCCATCTCAGAAATGAGTCTCGTAAAAACCAGCGATTCAACGACGGGACGCACCTCGTGTTTCACAAAGAGCCAGATCAGAGACGCCTTGTCTGTCTTGAGGAATCGACGGACGAGTCGCGAGCCATCTGGGCCGCGAATTTGCACCCGCGTAACGTCTGGGGTTCCGTCTGACATGATCGGAGAGGTTTTGTTAGATCTACACATGACGTACAACGTGCACCTCGGAGCGTACCGGCAGGTTCTGCCGGCATCGGATCAAGAACTTCTAGAGCTGGAGGCTCCTCGGACTTCTCCTCGGTTTCATCGTGGTGATCGCTCTCTTGAGATGCGTCGCTGGCAGCGCCTTCCAGTGAGGCGGCAATTGCTGCAGCCAGTTGATCATCTTCGGAAGCTTCTGTGATATCGCGGTGTCGTTGATGCTAGAAGCCACGCAATTAGTTTAACAAACAATTGATGGCACCATATCTACTTCGTTGACCCACCGCTCCTCCAGCAGAGGTAGCTTCCTCAGTCTCATACGAATGAGTAAACGAGAAGTCGGAAACTGCAGACACCGGTGCGTCAGCATCTACTGTATACTTCAAAAATCGGAGCACAACAGCTCGTACGGCGTTCAGTCATTGTTTGTGCCTCAACAAAACCAGTCCACTTGGCGGCAATTTCGCCTGTCTTCGGGTTGACAATCGCAATGATTGGCAGGTGGTCACGGTCAATCTGGTACAGCGAACAGAACTTTTTGCCCTGTTCTGAAACCCAGAAATGCTTGAGCAGAGTAGGTATTAGCCTCCATCGCAATCAGTGCATCCATGTCAGCGTCAATACCTGCCAAAACACGTAACCACTCGCGACAACATTTTGCACGACATCGTCAGACCATGTATCGCGATTTAGCATGTGGCTTGCGAACACAATTTCGTCCTGGATATTGACAAGGAGCCATTTCCCCTCACTCTTCGCCAAAGCACGAGCCTAGTGAAGACAACTCGCAAAATTTGCACCTCACCAATAATAACAAAGAAGATCCCCACGTACTTCTGAGTAGGTGCCCTTGAACATAATGTCGACCGGTGGCACGAAGAGGCTACTGAAGTCTCGTGTCCTGTTCGACTCGTCTGAGTCACCACCTGAAAGCCACCAATCAACATCGTTGGCCTTTTCAATCGCAATTGCGAACGACTCACTGAAAGCAGCGCTGATTGCTGAGCTTTGAGATGCCGCGTTGATCGCAGCAATGCTCTCAGCGGCAAAGTCGCGGTATTGCTCATGCAGACGGCGCATAGGAATAGCTACATCAAGTAGATTAGGCTAAGAACATTATTGGCTCCGAGTGGTCATTGGCCAGGTTCGTACAATCGAAAGCATTGTCGCCAAAGAGGCGCTGCCGCTTGGACGGATCTGGTGCACGCACGTCACTAAAAGCAATACCAATGAGCACTTCAGTTATCACATCAAACGCCTCGTCCATGCTTCGCACTCACTCATCGTAGCCTCCTGCCATCGGAGCTGCAGGTGGCATCGCGCTGCCGCTGCTACCCACGCTCTCGCCGCCACTTTCCATGAAAAGATTCACCTACTCACGCCAAACCGCCTCATAAGCATCCTTTTTCCTCCGTGTCGGCCTCGCCGCACAATAAAAGATTCCCACGTACCGCTTCAGCGAGAGATCCATTCGTGAGCTGTGTCATCACCGCCGAACAAAGCGAACCGCACCAGCACGTCGTCAGCACCGATCCACACCCAGGTGCGACGACGTTCCGCAGGCTTCTCACCTCGAGATATTGGTTCGCCGTCACCGAGTTAGCACCCGTGATGCTCATGAACCTATGGTCGCAGCATGCGTGTCAGCCTCGCGCTCCGTCTCGCCACGCGTGCGTCGCGCGTACTGAGCCACGTCCTCGGCATCGTCGGCCATCGTCGCTTTCCCCGGGAGTGTAGCTTTCCGATGGGATTCTCTCTGGCGTCATGCTTCGTACTTAGCTCGGTCACAAACGGTACTGATTTCGACGATTCTGTGTGCTGTCTGTGTCGCACTTAGCCGAATCCTTCGATCGTTCCTGCGTGTCTGTTGGTCCAGTTAGCGGACGAGCATGGGCTTCCGCGGCGTGCTGCTGGCGCTGCGCGAGCGCGAGGCGGGCGCCTTTCGCGTCGTGAGCGCCGACGCGTGGCTGCAGCTGCCCACGAGCGGCGTGCTCCGAGAGGCGCCCTACACCGTCGAGCAGAAGGTGCTCGTGACCGACTACGTCACGTCCGAGCTCCAGCAGGTCACGCGCTTGTCCAGCGTGACGATCCAGCGCGAGACGCGCTCGGCGCTCTGGACCGCCATGGCGCCGGCCAAGATATCTCCCGACGACGCGCGCGCCTCGGCCTACGCGTTCACGGACCCCGCGAGCCTCGTGCGTCAGGTGTGCTACTGCTTCTTCTTCCGCGCGCAGATCGAGTTCGACCTGTTTGAGACCGCCCACACGGCTGCCAGGCGGCTCCTCAAGTACAGTCTGCTCGAAAAGTCGGTCAAGATGGAGCTCGCGATCCAGCGAGACCTCGATCTCAACCCCAGGATGAAGACCAAGCCGCCTCCGACCAGTGACGTGCCCGTGCCGCTCGGCCACGAGGAGCTCAAGCGGCGGCGAGAGCACTTGCGCAAGCAATTACAGGAGCGAACAACAGAAAAGCAAGTGCAGCAGCAAGCTCAAGCGATTCGGGAGCAGGCTGCTGAGCTAGAAGCAGAGCGTTTGAAGGCAGCGGCTGCCGAGGCGAAGCGAGCGAAGGACAAGAGCCGTGCGAGTACTCCGGTAGCTCAAGCGGTGACTGGTGTGTCAGCTCCACTTGAGGAATGCATTCTGTGCGGAACTGACAGCACCTACCGCCGCTTTGCCGGAACGTTCGTGAACCATCCATACGTGTTGAAGGTGAGAAACTTTCGACATGCTCGAAGTTGAGGAGTGTTGCTGAATGTCCTGTCTTCGCAGGATGGCCGTGGTGCAGCCGTGATGATTTGCAAGATCTGCTTGCAACGAGTGCTTAAACAGCGAGTAACGAATGACCGGAGTCGTGGTGATTCGTTTGTCGATGAGCTGTGCGGATTGTGTGCTGAACCAATCGCCGACGCCAAGGGCGATACCAAGATGTGCTCACACCCGCAGTGCCCTCGCGTGTACTGCTCGCCGTGTTTGAAGAAGCTTTTTGGGAAAGCGCAGGTCCAAAAGGTCTGGCGCACAAAGCGCTGGAACTGTACGAACTGTACCCCGACAAACGAGAATGGTAAACCGGAGGACGAGCCAACTGACCCTGACAGCAAGAAGCGAAAGCGAGAATATGAAACAAGCAATGGAAAGGCTCACCACGAGATCACACCGGGCGTTGTGGAGCTTCCTGCCCCTGTGATCGACGTGGACACGGTAATTGCTCGTGATGATGAAACTGGCAAACCCATGACACTCTTAGACTATGCCTGCAATTATTACGAGTTTCTCGTTGGCCGAGAGGAGCAAGACGCTCCACTAGAAGATTCAGAAGACGTCTGCTTTTGCTGCAAAGATGGAGGTGATGTCCTTGAGTGTGACTGGGAAGGATGCCCGAAAGTATATCACCAAGGTAAGTCAATGGACGCATATATCAAGGTGCTTTTGCTTACAATAATACCCTGCATATGTCAGATTGTCTGGGATATACTGTCAAAGAAAACATTGAGTGGATCTGTCCCCGCCACCGTTGCTACAAGTGTGGGTTTGCAGGCCAGTTTGCTTGCCGCTTTTGCGTCACTTCGTTTTGTAAAGGCCACCTCCCAGAAAATGCCAAAATGTTGGGTCCGGCTACGGAGGAGATCAATGAAATGACCTACGTCATGTGTCCAGCATGCGATGACATGATGGTGAAGGGAATTGACCGAGCCAAGATATCGCGAAAACTGCATGACCGTATGCTCCATCCGCCAGGTTCTCGCAAGCAACGTTCAAAGCAAAAGCAGAAGAAACGAGTCCGGTGATGGGTTAATTAATGGCTAGGACAGGATGAAGCTCGTGTTGGTGTAGTCTTGCAGGAGTGGATTGTAGCTAGTGGGGCATTGTCAGCGTCCTGCGAGTGATACGCGTGCATAAATATCAAATGAGAGCTGGGGACCCTTACCCAGTCATCGTTCTTGTGCGCTTTACATCCGCGAACGCCTCCAAAAATGCAGATGACTTCACAACAGAGACCTAACCAGAGAGCATGTCAGACTTGCGCGTCCAAAGGCAACTGGAATCCACGTAAGCGTACCGCCTCTGGTTTCCGCTGGAGCGTTGCACAGTAGGCGTTTTTTAGACGGGCGAAGTCCGTCGCAAAGAAAATATCAGCAACACCCCCTTGAACCAAATACGTGTCGTGGTCTTCTGTTTCCCCAGACGTCTTGGATGCGACAAGTGGCGCGTTCGCAGCACAAAGTGTTCCAGCAGAAGTGGATGTAGGGCTGAGAGGGTGGTGCAGGGCCTTCACCGACGATGCTGGGTTGAGGGTAGGAGGCGGCAGCTCGTCGAAGTCTGCTGCAATCAGGTGGTGTCGAGGAAAAGCCGTCCTCAGAGTATTTAGCAGTTGCATCGCGCCAGTCGGGACAAATGCAGCATCCAAATCTTTTTCAACTTTGCCGAACACCGAACGCACTTTCTTCGCGAACGAGTTGTTGAGCCGATACTGAACCCGCAACGGTAAATCGCAGCCAAATCTCTCCAGCGTCTGGCGGATAAGTGGATCTTCAACTGGCCGCTGCGCCTCTTCGAGCTGGAACGGTGCAACTCCACTCTCTTCGCCAAAACTTCCGCATGCACGAACCGTTGTTTCATACCACTTTCCAGTGCGGACAACCACCTTGTCATGCGGCAAGTTGTCGAGTACTTCCATCGCGAGGAAAAAACACTGGTCGTTTACAACGTCGTATTGATCGCTAAACGTGAGGATATCAGTGTTGAGCACTGCGCATACGTCGGGGTGCACAGTCGCCACCCGCTGGCGCTGACGCTCAGCCATCACGGGACTTATCTCGATGAGCGTGTACTTCGTCTTCGCGTACACTTCGGGTTCATTGTCTCGCAGATAGTTGAGGATGTGCAACGCATTCGTGCCCGCTCCTCCTCCGATCTCGTAAATGCGCATGGCGTTCTTTTGATAATGCGGCGAGTTGAGCATGTACTTGGCGATCGCATGCGAGTAGAACGGCGCGAAGACCTCGACAGGAGTGAGCCACGCCTCGCGCTTCTCTTTGTACAGGTCGGCAACGACTTTGAGGTACTCCATTTGTCCCCAGAGGTTCGTGAAGTCGATGCCGCGCTCGGGTGCGTGCAGCACCTCGCGGTTGTGAGTGGTGAAGTAGCCGGCGTCGCTCGCGTACAGCGCGCCGTAGATGTACTCCCGCGTCAGCACAGCCGCCGCCTCCGCCTCCTCGGTGTGGAGCGACATGGATCGTCGTGACAGACGCGACAGCACGTGTCGAGGTGGCGTCTTCAGCACGCGTCGCACCGCCATCGCCATCGTCATTGTCGCCGCACGTCCAATGCGCAACGTCAGCTACACGGGTCGCATTATACGGGTCTAAACCCGTGGGTTACATTCCAGAGTACTGTAAATCTGGACGAGCTGACCCGTAAAAGTGAGGTGAGAACCCGCTGTCGTCGAACCCGGAAGTCTCCATATCCGAGCTGATTAGGTCGAAGAAGGGGGGACGCGAAGGGGAGTCACCATGTCCAAGGCGTCGTCGCTTGAGAACAGCGTGCTGAACCTGTCGGTGCTGCGCGAAGACTCGCGGCGCGAGCTCTTCTCGATCCTTGACTCGATCGGCAAGGACATCTGCCTCGTGCTCGACCCGGAGCTGAACGGGCCGCTCAACCACATCCTCGTCGACGGCACGGCCGTCTTCAAAGACCACGGCGTCAAGGACTTTCATGCGTTCGGCACCAACTTCAAGACCAGCTGCGAGTTCGTGCTCTTCCTCATCCGCCCGTCCGTGCGCTCCATGCGCCACGTGGCCAAGTACGTGCGCGACCTCGCTGTCCCTGCCGCCGGTGGCAAAGACCCTGCGGCGGCCGCCAAGAAGCGATTCCACTTATACCACGTGAGCCGCCGCACCCTCGTCTGCGACGAGATCCTGAAGAAGGAGGGCGTCTTCGGCAGTCTCAGCATCGGCGAGTACAAGCTCGACCTCATCCCGTTCGACGATGACTTGCTCTCGCTTGACCTCGAGTCGTGTTTCCGCGAGTTGTACGTGGACAATGACAAGACGAGTCTCCACACCATCGCAGCGTCCATCACGAAACTGCAGACGATTTTCGGACTGATCCCGAACGTCAAGTACAAAGGCACGATGTCGAAGATCGTCTGGCAGATGATGAAGCATTTTAAGCGGGAGCAGGAAGTGGCTGGTAACCCGATCGGCATCCTCGACCCAGAAATCGACACACTCATTCTCATTGACCGTAACGTCGATCTCGTCACGCCCATGTGCACACCGTTAACGTACGAGGGGTTGCTTGACGAGATTCTCGGTATCACGCACGGCTTCATCACTGTCGACGCGGATCTGATCGCCGAAGAAGACGACAAGGCCCTGTCTGGACAGAGCAACGGCGAGAAGAAGAAGAAGGTCTCGGTACCGCTCAACACAAATGACAAATTGTATGCTGAGGTGCGTGACTACCACGTCGAGAGACTTGGAATGCACTTGCAACAGCAGGCACGAGACATTCGCGAACGGTATGATGAATTCCGCAAGAATCGCGATGCATCGATCAGTGAAATTCGAGAGTTCGTCAAGCGAATTCCGGGTCTGAAGCAAAACTATCAGTCACTGCAGCAGCACATCAACTTGGCTGAGCTGGTTAAGAAGACGACTGATAACAAGTCATTTCGAGACCTCAAGGTCCAGGAGCACTCAATGATTATGGGTGAGACGATCTTTGATCAGCTTGAGGAGCGCATTGGGTTCCAAGAACCGATTCTTCGTGTTCTTCGCCAGTTTTGTCTCCAGTCCGTCACCAGCGGTGGTGTTCGCGCCAAGAACTACGATCATATCCGGCGTGAGCTTATTCAGACTTACGGATTTGAAATGCTGCTGGCACTGACCAGCCTCGAACAAGGTGGTCTACTCAAGCGTCGCGACAATGCGCTTTGGACTGAATCCAGCAGCTTCGGTCTTGCTCGGAAGTCTTTCCGCCTTGTTAACGATGAGGTCGACCCGCGGAACCCGAGGGATTGCGCCTATGTGAGTCAAAGTCACGCCCCAGGCTATGCACCACTTTCAGCGAAAATTGTTGAGACGGCCATCAAGGCGCGCGGATGGAATAACGTCCAGGAGGCATTGCGCCAACTGCCTGGCCCAGCCGGAGAAGTCACTCAAAAATCATCTTCCAGCCAGGATGATAACGCACCGTCGTCACCTGTCGCGAGCAAAGGAGTGGACTCGTTTGGTGGCGAAGAGCGCAAGACCATGATCGTGTACTTTTTGGGTGGCGTCACCTTTATGGAGATTGCTGCGCTGCGGCACATCTCGCGCCAGTCGGACTGTGAGTTTGTTTGGATGGTGTTGCTTATCAATGTTTCCTAACGGTAATGCTTTTGGTCAACCAGGTCCCTACGATATCATCATCGCGACAACGAAGATTGTAAATGGAGACTCGCTGCTGAAGTCGTGCTTTGAGAAGGAGGTCGTGCAAATGTTGAAACTGTAGAGATAGCCAGCTCGTCCGCAGTGAAGTGATCTCACCTGTTCGTCTTGGATTTCTTTCGTCTATTCGTCAGCCACACACTATAAATCCTTCTTTGTCACGTGTGGTTTAGTCTTTTTGCACAAACAACAGACGAAAATGGCTTCGCCAAGAAATGGTGTGGCCTCTCGTCCTGTCTCGCTCCAAACGGTAATCTGAAATTGCTCAGAAGCTGCCTCGAAGAACTCCCTTTCGCGATGACAGTGACGTTGCTTGTACGCGAGGTACACAGTTGCAGGGCGAAGAGCACGCAGCGTCGTAAGTAGACCATCGTAACACCGCGGCTCATACAGACAATCCGAGCACAAGACAACCTCACAGCCCGTTAGGAGTGAGGTTGGCTCGGATCCCCTAGTAACAAAGAGTTTGGTTGGTTTAGCCCGCCGAGGAACGAGCCCGCCAAGAGCTCTCCCACCAACTGTGTGCCATGGCGCTGAGTCTTCCCTCCGAAACCATTTTTTTCAGCTTCGAGTGAGTCTCGGCGGCGGCGCTGACATTCCGCCGAGTCAGCTGCTCCACGACTTCGAAGAGGTCTGTCATAACGACTCGTAGGGGATCACACGAGAGCGCCATCGCCAGCCCAACAGCTCCCGTGCCCGTTCCGAGCTCCACGACCTGGCGGCCAGCGACGAATTCAGGATGCTCCTCGAGGAACGTCACGAGCACGCGGGCCTAATTGTTGCATAGCTTAGCTGAGCGACTTTAGAAACCATCATTGGATACAACAAATCATACGCAGTTCCACAAGACGCCAGCAATCCCCATATGACGCAGGTCCTGCTGAATGGTGAGATCTTTGCCAATCGTCGTCTCGGCCGCGCTGGCGGCGATGAAGTTGATTCCCAGTCGGGGTGCTGCAGTCTCTAAGTTACTCGGGAGAGAGAACATGGATTCCCATTGCGGAGAGAACGACATCTTCATTGATCGATAGAAACGATGGTTGTTTCTGCACCGAGTTTGGTCGATTATTTGGACAGTTACACGTTACCTGAGATCGCCGTTCCCGCTCCTATCAACGTCCCTACCGACTCGAAAAACGGCCACCTCACACACTGGCCACTGGTAACGTACAGATCACTTTTCCAACTCCGCGCGCGCGAGCTCGAGGGAGCTGACGAGGCCGATCTGGTCGTGGAACGAGGCCTTGATGTAGGTCTCAATTGGTGGGTAGCGGACATAGCCGTTGACGATCTTGACAAACTGCTCACGGATGAGGTCGAAGAGCAGCGCGCGCTTGGAGATGCCGCCGCCGATGACAATCACCTGCGGCGATACGACGTACGTCAAGTTGGCGCAGAGGTACGCCAGATAGTGGGCGACCGTGGCCCACACTGGGTGAGTGTCGGGCAGCGTGTGGAGGTCGCGGCGATCGAGACCAGTGCGCTCGGCGATCGAGCGGTTGGCGACCATGCCTTCCACGCAGCTGCCGTGGAACGGGCAAACGCCCTTGAAGCCGGCGGCGAGATCGGCCTCGGCGACCGGGACCATGACGTGGCCGCCCTCGGGGTGCATGTGGCCGTGGACGGCCTGTCCGCTGACGGCGACACCGACGCCGACACCCGTGCCCACGGTGATGTAGCAGGCGCTCGTGACGTTGTCGTGGCCGCCGTGCGTGACTTCGTAGAGCGCAGGCGCGTTCACGTCCGTGTCGAAGCCGACGGGCACGCCCGGGAATGCGCGCTGGAAGACGCCGACGATCTCAGTGTTGCCCCAGTCGGGCTTGGGCGTGGTAGTGATGTACCCGTAGGTGGGGCTGCTCTTGTTGAGGTCCACGGGTCCGAACGACGCGATGCCGATGGCGTCGAAGGAGCGCGTCTTGAGCCACTCGACGGCGGCTGCGAGCGTCTCGGCGGGCGTGGTCGTGTGGATGGCCGTCTGCTCGAGGATGTTCTCCGGATGGTCCTCCGCGATGGCGATCAGCCACGTCGTGCCGCCGAGCTCGACGCCGGCGAAGCGCTTGGGCATTCTGGTCGCTTGGAGAGTTTTCTGCTTGGGGGCGGATTGCGCACTGACACGCTTCGTCTCTGGCGCTGACGAGTGGAAACAGATCGACGATCTCCGCGGGAAAGCCTACGTATTCCCTCATCTAACAGAATCACATGATATATAGATAATCTAAGGTAACAATCTCTCAGTGCTCTGACATGGACCACTTTATCCGTGATAGATTTCAGTAGTTTAATATTTTATAGCAGGACCCTGCTTTTTCAACGGTGTCGCTTGACGAGGGAAGACTGGACAGTATTCTATTCATGTCACTTCAAGGCTCGAGTTAGTGTGGACCACCTAATGCGGGCGTCACAAGGACGATCATGTCATCAAGTCATCAAGTTTCGCAGGCGCGATCCTTCTAAAATTTTTACTTCGATTCAAGAATTTTACTGAGTCAAAACATGATCTCACCATAAATCGGAAATTACTAATTTTGGAAGACGCTTGGAACTTGAAGAGTCGCGGCGTGGAGACTTGGATCGTGGAAACTCCGCCTGCAAGATCCCATCGCACTCGCGAATCAGCAGGGCACGACGCAAGCAGCTGAGAGAGAATGCCAAGCGGAGATCCACTCGTCGACGAGCAGACGCAGCGCGAGAGTGCACTCAACAAGCTGCTCACGTCGCTCACGGAGAAGGGTAAGGCACTGCTGGCGGTCGAGGGAGCAGACGAGGGCGACGACCCGCTGGTGGATCTTCAAGATGCAGCGCGTAAGAAGCGCCAGAACCTGATCGACTCGCTCGCCGGGAAAGGCAACAGTTTGCTCGAGATGGACATTGACGAGCAAAACGCTGTGCAGAAGGAAAGCGCTGTGGCTCAGCAGGTGGACGAGGCGAGAACTGTAGAGGAAGCTCTGAGGGCGATGAATGACTTCTCGAAGACCGACCTGACGACAGAGGCTCGTCGCATCACGGAGGCCGACGCCCCTGGCGCATACCACGGTCAGACCGTCCAAGCTACCGATGCTGCAGCCAACGCAAACCAGGAATTGGTGGCGAGTACTAAGAGCGAGCGGAACCTAGTGGGTAGCTCGCTCAACGGCCACGCTGCCGCTCGTCCTTGGGTGTTGTTGGCCAGTGGAAACACGCAGATGACGGGCCCTGGCTCGACAGATTTCGTTCAGGCGGTCGGTGGCGCCTTCATTCTCCTCGTGGTCGTCGCGCTCGTGGCTATTGTGAGGCGTCGCCGCCAGTCGCACAAGAAAGAGACCGACTTCGCCACTGAGTGCGAGTATCAGTTGTACATGTGAGCCGTGGGCGGGTTGATCAGCCTTCGAGCCTTCGAGCCTCCGAGCCTTCGTCGGTTGGCTATATTGAAATATCGAATTCCAAATTTTTGAGAATTCAAAGTGTTGCTCTGATGAGCCCAATATTTCCCGCGCGAAACAGAGTGATGGCCAGATTGGGTTACTATTGTACACCGCCAGTGTAACCCAGGCAGATAACGTGCAGTATGCACCCTTAGGCCTCGGGCCTCCGACTCCTCTTCGTCTGCATGCGACTGCGTGCGCAGCTGACTGTTTCTGCAGCCCCAGGGGCGCCATACTGTGACCACTGATGTCCGTCAGAAATAGCGAGCCATCAGCAGGCGTGTAACGATCGCCGTCGTTGAAGGAGGCAAAACTGACTGCGTCACTGCAAGCCGCCGAAGAGAGCCGTCGACGCATAAGGAGCCATGGAGATGATCGCGGCGCTCTCGCATCTGGGAGACAACGGAGACGACGAGGAGAATCAGCGGCCGACGCCGTTGGACCCCGAGTACTGGCGTGGTATCACTCACTCGCGCGAGCCCGCCCACGGCGCTGCGTATGCTGCGTCAGGTGGGTATGAAGCCTATCCTGTCACTCCTCTGCAAACGTACGGTGGTGCGTACCCAGACGCGTACGGCCATCCAGCGTTCGTGGGCGGCGGCGCAGCGTACCATCAGCCGCCGCTCCCACGACCGCTGACGGCGCCAGCGATTGCCACTGGAGACGGCTACTACGCCTACGCAGGTGGCACAGTGATGACTTCACCCATTCACTACCAATCCGCGCGGCCGTTTCCAGTCAGCCCCGTCGCGCACGCCGAGCCGGCGTACGCTGGTCTTCGCCAAGCTCATCCTCCGGTGTCGTCGTCGATGGAGTGGGGTTCGTTTACTGCTCGCCCTGCAATGGGGGGCTCTCTATCGTCACTTAAGGCTGAACTCCGCGACGCGTTCGCTCGTGCGCAGTGCTTCGCGGATCTGCACTCGCTCTTCCGCTCGTACGACCCTGTCATGACCGGAGCGATGCCGCTTCACGCTCTCCAGGACGCGCTCGTGATGGTCGGCGTTCTTCTCCCCAGCCACTTGATGCAAGCCGTTGCGCAGTACTTCGGACAACTCGGTGGCCTGGTCAACTACGTGGCTCTCGTGAGGTTTCTCGAGCTGGATGTCCAAGAGTGGTAAGTGAGTTTTTGCATGCTATTGACGCAGGAAAACGCTGATAATGGCCCAATTCTATTGCGATAGGGATGAGATGCGCGCAATCCTGACTAACCGGCGCTATAGCGTGGTCGGCGGTACTGCTACTGATCTTGGACATGTTTTTGCTCAAAATGACGCAGCTGGGACCGGCTGTATTTCGAGATCGTCCTTTGTGTCCATACTCCGACAGTACGGTGTTGTTCTCACCGATGGAGCACTGCATTTCCTTCTCTTGCAGTTTGCGAAGCCGTTTGACTCTTCGTCCATCTACTACCAGAGGTTTCTGGAGCTCCTAGGAGTCCCATCTAGTCACGGATGGGGAAGCCCGATTCACAGCCAAGCTTTCCCCGCCCACCAATCCCAATGGAACGAGACAAGGTGAAAGTGATGAACTTCAATCTTGTTGACGTAAAGGTACTAACACGAGCTTAACCCAGGTTTGGCCATCCAGGAAATGACGCGTTCACTCATTCTCATGATCCACCATTTGCTACTCCAACTGTGCAACGTCGTAACAGCTATGTGGATCAAGGCACCCCGAGAGTAGAGGTACCGTCCACCAGATTGTCGGATCGGCGTTCTTCATCCCAGCTGATTGTCCATTGGTGTAGGTATCGATGGTTCGCCATGGTTGGGTCTGTCGCGTGTGCGCGCATCAACAAATAGAAGATTGGGTGACAAACTGCGAGATTTGCGAGACTTCGAAACCGAGGACTGGGAAATGTGGGGAGTTTCTTAAGTGTTCTCATTGCAAGTTTGACAACAATGTCGATCTGGACGACTGTGAGATGTGCGGCCGTCCGCTTAACATTGGTGTGAGGAAACCAAGACCAAACAAGAAGAGCAAGAGAAGGCACAATCGCTCCCGCTCGTCATCGTCTCGGTCCTCCAGTTCCAGCAATTCTTCAGAATCCTCTGATCGAAGCCGCCGGTCTACTCGGAGCAATCGGAAATCAGAGCGTCGAATTTGCACCCCGAGCAGAAAAGGGAAATCTCCTCGTCGCCCCCGATTCCAACGTGGCGAGGAAATTCAGGCGATCCCCCTTAACGGACGTGACTACGAGATTGGCGTGATTGCGAAGGTTCGGTCTGATGGCATGTATGATATTGACTTCGACAGCGGTCAATGCGAGAAGAATGTTGAAGAACGCTGTATTCGTGAGATATCTCGGGCTCGTGTAGTTAGAGCAGACAATCTTGAAGAGGAAAAGAGCACGAAACACCAATCTAGGATCGACGCTAGTCTCCTGCAGTTCAACGAAGGTGATCGAGTGGAGGCCAGATTTCATGGTGGAAACCGCTTCTTCTCGGGAACAATTCAGCGACAGCGAACTGACGGCACATACGATGTCTTGTATGACGACAGTGAAGTGGAAATGAAAGTGAGCGCAAACTTGATTAGAAATCTGAGAACCAAGAGTCCCAAGAAGCCTGCGTCGCCTTCGAGAGAGAATGGGCGAAAGCCTTCTCCGGTTGACACAGACACATCCAGTTCTGAAGCTAGTTTTGCAAAAGGTCAAAAGGTTGAAGTTCGGCTGAAGGGTAGCGCTGGTTTTGTCAAGGGCTCCATTTTTCGTTCTCATCCAGATGGCACATACGACGTGGAGTTTGATACGGGAGAACTAGAGAAACATGCACCTCAAAGTTGCATTCGATTGCGAAGCAGCCAGTCTCCATCGAAGAGGCCTGTTGCGCAAAGTGATGACGAGCCAGTTCGCCCGAAGCGTCCTGTATCTAGCGCATTGAGAAAACCTCCCGCAGACTCGTCTTCTGAAGTGTCAGACAAACCTGCTCGGAAATACCGAGAAGGTCAAAAGGTGGAAGGAAAATTCAAAAACGGAGACAGATTTTTTCCCGGTGTTATTTCCCGTGTGCGCCTGAATGGAACGTACGACATCGAGTACGATGACGGCGAGAAAGAAAATGGAGTCAAGGCGGATAAGATTCGACTCCGTGGAGGTGCTTCACCCTCAAAAAAGC
Organism: Pythium scleroteichum; assembly: GCA_023335855.1. Classification (NCBI taxonomy): domain Eukaryota; phylum Oomycota; class Peronosporomycetes; order Pythiales; family Pythiaceae; genus Pythium; species Pythium scleroteichum. Next base: position 14,630 of record JAADVR010000811.1, read on the forward strand.
CAGCTGTGAGCGATAGCAGTGAAAGTGACGCAAAGACTCAACCGAAATTCACGCTGGGGCAAAAGATTGATGCGAAGTACAAAGGGAAGGATAAATTCTATCCAGGAGTGATTGCACGAGTTCGGATCGCGGGGAAGTACGATATCGACTATGACGATGGGGAGAAAGAGACTGGTGTAGATGGTTCCCTGATTCGAGCTCGGCCGTCGAGTCCAACAAAGAATAAACTGGCCATTACTTCAGACGAAGAGCTTGGTGAGAAAAAGTTCCAGGTTGGACAGCCCGTCGATGTAATGTTGAAGGGCAAAGATCGATATTTTCCTGGTGTGATCAGTCGGGTACGGAGCAATGGGACGTATGATGTCGAGTATGAGGATGGGGAGAGGGAAGCTGAAGTACGCCCCCAATTCATCAAAATCAAAAATGTCAAGCAAAGTCCAATGACGAAGCCTACAGTTGAGACAAGTGACAGCGATGGAAACGCATCCAAAAAATTTAAGCAAGGTGACAAAGTTGAGGCCCAGTACAAGGGTAAATCCAAGTTCTACCCTGGAGTCATCTCGCGATGCCGGTTGAATGGGACGTATGATATCGACTACGATGACGGAGAGAAAGAGACCGGTGTGGCTGCTGACCTGATTCGT
>JAADVR010000812.1:0-15235 GCA_023335855.1 Pythium scleroteichum
CAGCAGACGGGAGGTTTCTTGACCGTTGCCGACGCACTGGCTGCCGGGGAAGGTGTTTCGGCGGGCGCAGTCGACTCCACGATCTTGATGGCCCAGCACCGTTACCTTGGCGTCGAATCTTCTCCTGTCCAGGAACCGACAGTGCTGCTGGGTGGGGCCCTGGTTCTCGTTGCCTGTCTTGCCCTGGTGGCGATCCGACGCACGCGCAACAGGGCCTCAGCCGAGCCTAGGGACGATGCGTACGAGCTGTTGATCTGAGATCCTGTCCAGCTTGAGATCTTCGCCTCGCAGTGTCGTTTACTGCCTTTCAGTTCATCAACAATCTTGCAATTGCACCTTCTTGATAGGTCGAGTGTGTGCTACACTGTTATCGCAGTCTTTGGGCGAGGCAGAAGCCATTCACATCGTGGAGCCACAAGGCGAGGGGTGCGCAGTTGTGTGAACTGAGGGCTGGCTATCAGGTCGTTATGACCGACAGATTCTTCGGTTACAATATCGAGTGAGTAGTTCGAGGAAATGGAGACGGTCCTCGCGTCAAGCGGGGCCACCGCGGCACACTCGGTCTGTACAGCTTGCTGCGGCTCCATCCGAGCAAGAAACTGCGCTCGCGCAGCTAGGATCGCCGGATGCAACTGATAGATATCCACTCGAGTGTTCACTTGTGGGACCACGTACCCACCAATGTAGTCCATGAACAGGTCGATCGAGAGGTCGTCTCGATGGTGCTTGAGCCAAGTCGCCACCCGGTCCGTTACCAGCACTTGGCCGCCGCTGCCGAGCTCGCTCACCGATTCAACGATCACTTGGATCACGCCAGTGTACGTCGCCTTGCCTGTAATTGCGTGGATGTTTCTCACCAACGGACCATCCGCCTCACTGGCATCGTGGATTCCCATTCGCACACGCAGTCCGTTGAAGATGACGCGACACCCAGAGCGTTGCTTCGTTGTTGCGGGCACCGCGCCGTGGATCTCTTTGGGCCAGCACGCGACGAGGAGCTGAAGCTGCACATCGAGACAAAACTCCACAGCGTCGCAGATGGTGTGGAAGGCAAGCTGGAAGGCGTCACCCACAGTCGTGATCTCATACCCACCATGCTTCAGCAATGCAGATCGCAACATGGAGTCGTGGATCTCCGTCGCCGCGGACATCATCTCGCCGTTTGTATTCCACAACGCAGTCGACGACTGGATGTCCGTAAACACAAACACGGGGTTCGCTGAAGGTGGCTCCAGATCTTCATCTGCCGGCGCTGCGAATCGTTGGTGTAGGAACTGGGCCTCGAAATCCTCTGGAAGACACGGAGCACAGGCGCTGAGCACGCACGCTTGCGAGCAGCTCGTGGTGATGGAGAGGGCCAAGCCCGACGCGTTGTAAATCATCAGACTTAGACCGATGTAATTGAGCACAGCGCTGTCAGGCGCCACGTGGTGGACAACGACAATGAACATGGAGAGTTGAAACTGGAACGCGAAAACAGCATACACGAGCCTATTCAAGTCACATAAATCGTAAGATATGCCCATCCGCATCCTCACTTCGAGGGAGAACGTACATGATCGCTTTGAGCCGTCTGTAAATGGGTGAAGCCACGAACGTGCCGTGGATGGTCTCGTACTTCCGTCCGTTGATCTTGAGACCAACCAGCTGTCCCACCATCAAGACGAGCGATACGAACTGGAGTACGTAGACGCCCATCAAGCATCTGTATGTGTGGATGTTGTACCCTCCGAACGCAATGGTGAGCACGAGTTGAGCCGCAGCGTAGAGCGCGAGCCCGCACGTGATGAAGAGCGAGTAGACTTGGATTTTGGCGCGTTCCTTCTCGACTCCGCGATCCATCGACTTGCGCGCCAGTCGCCAGAGCTCGTACGTAAGAGGATATATTGTCAAGGCGATGCCGAAGAGCGCGAGGTCGCCCGCGCAAATCACGACAGTGAGCCACACTTTCTTGGCTTCTCTCATGTACAGAATGCCGTGGATTCCAAGCCGATCCAGTTGGCTGTACGACAACTGGCGGGCGTCGTCATCGTCCACGAGTTGGATCAGCGGGCGCGAGCTCGTCCACACAAAGAAGACCGATCGGAGCAGGCACCACATGAAGACGCACAGGAAGAAGAACCAGAACAACCAGCGCACGCTTGATGTGTGGACATCCCAGCGGAACCGGAGGTGGAGCATCGTGAAGAACGTCGCGAGGGTAGAGGCCCCGAGTAAGCACGTCGCGGTGAGTGTCCATAGCATCGGCATGGTCGTCCGAGCAAGTTTGGCTTCATGGATTGATGCAGTGGCGCAACCGTGACGCCTCTTCCCACAAACAGCTCTTGCACGGTCTCACACTGCGAAACGCCATGTCTTGACTTCATCGGTTACACGCTCGGTTACGTCGCCACCACCCTGGACCCGCTCATCGCCAGGATCGGGATCTCGGACCAGGAATCGGGGCCGATAGTTGAGGCTCTGGTCATCGACGTCCCGCGAGCAAGTGGGATGCCACTGGCGCGACGAGGAAGAGGATTCGCCGTCTTGGGCGGCGGCGAGAAGAGCTGGGCGCGCGCTGCTAAGATCGCGGGCTGCAACTGGTAGATTTCCACCGAGCTGTTGATCTGCGGCACCGTGTAGTTGCCGACGTACTCCATGAACACGTCCACCGAGATTTCCTTCCGATTGTGGCGAATCCACGACGCCACGCGTTCGGTCAAAAGAATTTGACCGCCGCTACCAAGATCTCCCACGTATTCAGCGATGATTTCACTCACGCCCGAGTACGTTGTCTTACCGGTGACCACGTGGACGCCTTGGACCAAGACCCCGTCCAAGTCCGACGCGTCGTGGATACCCATACGCACACGCAGGCCGTTGAATACCATGCGGCCTTTGACGCGCTGCTTTTTCGTCCCTGGAACGACGCCGTCGATCTCCTTGGGCCATTTTGCCAGCAGCACCTGCAACTGGACGTCCATGCAGTACTCGATCGCGTCTCCGATTGTTCGGAACGCTACCTGGAACGCATCGCCTACCGTCGTGATCTCGTACCCGCGGTGCTTTAGCAACGTCTTGCGGAGAATATTGTCGTGAATCTCGGTTGCAGCCGTCATCATTTCACTGTCCAAGTTCCACAGCGCGGTGGACGACTCAATGTCCGTGAAGACAAAGACAGGGTTCACGCGGGGAGCCTCGAGGTCTTCGTCTTTGGGCACAGCGAGGCGGTGGTGCATGAACTCGGCCTCAAAATCCTCTGGCAGGCAGTGCCGACAGGTGCTGAAGACACACGCCTGCGAGCAGCTCGTGGTGATGGACAGCATCAACCCGGACGCGTTGTAGCTGATCAGGCTCATGCCTACAAAGTCGAGCAGCTTGCCTTCGGGTATGGTCTCGTACACGGTGATGAGAAGCGTCGCGAGCTGAAACACGAACGAGTGCGAGCAGTACACGAGCCTACGATAATCCAAAATCAATTCAGAATCGGCTCCCCACAAATTCGAGGTGAGGGCAGCAGCACGCACATGATGTTCTTGAGCCGCAGGTACACGGGCGACTCGACGAACGTGCCGTGGATCGTCTCGTACTTGCGGCCGTTCACTTTGAGCGTGATGAGCAGGCCGGCCATGAACGCCATGCCGGCAAACTGGACCACGTACACGCCTAGCACGCACCGCTGCGCGTAAAAGTCGTACACTCTGGCCTGGAACACGAACGAGAGCTGGATGCCGCCAAAGACGAAGATGCCAGTGATGATGCCGATGGAATAGCGAAGGATCATCTGCTGCTCCTTGGCGAGCCCGCGGTCCATGGACTTGGTGGCGAGCCGCCAGAGCTCGTACGTGAGCGGGAAGAGCGTGAGCGCGATGCCGCAGAGCGCGAGGTCGCCCGCGCAGAGCACGGCCGTGACCCAGTCGCGCCGCGACTCGTAGAGCGAGAGCACGCCGTGGATGCCGAGGCGGTCGATCTGGCTGATGGAGAGGTAGTAGCCTTCCGTGTTCTTGAGGATGCTGAGCGTCGAGAGCGAGCTCATGTAGATGAAGAAGATGGCGCGCATGAGACACCAGTTGAAGACCCAGAAGAAGAAGAACCAAAAGAGCCACCGCACGGACGACGCGTGCACGTCCCATCGCCAGCGCAGGTGGACCATCGTGAGGAAGGTCGCGACCGTCGAGGCCACCAGCAGACACGTGCCGACCAGCGTCCAGACCAGGATCATCGCGCGGAGGCGAGGTGCCCGCAATTGATCACGAAGCGAGAACGCCCCAAGCAATGCGACACCGACGCCTGCATGATGGCGCGGGCGCTCTCTGGGTAATCACGCTCAACGAGCAATCACCTCCATAGAGTGATATAGCCTTGAACACGATGCTAGTAAATTTTGGAAACTGGTGGTGGAGAGGTGATATAGATACTCTATCAATCGAATACTGTAGCAGCTTGTCAGGGAGGACTAATAAGTCTTAGTAGCCGGAAAGGCATCTGAGTCTGATCCTACAGCTCCTCGCTTCTGATCTCGGCACTGGTGTCGAGTCTCGGCATCTTCGAGTTGGCGGCGACAAGAAGCCCTCGGTTAGTCGGCCGAGGCACTGGGAACGGCGGCGAGTACCAGGAAGGCTCGATCAATGACGCCGGTGGATGTGGAGGTGCTGCCGTCACCGACCTTGGGGTTGGATGGTACTAAGCGACTCAGGTTATTCGAACGGATCTCTGCCGAGAGGGCTTGTTCACGTGCTCGTGGTTTCGGATCCGGAGGTTCGAGGGCTGTCGACTTCGAGAAGGTGGTGGAGCGAGTCATCACGGACGACAGATCGCCCCGAGAGCGTCGTGTTGCGAAGGTCGGACCAGGATCCGAACCCACTAATTGAGCCCGCAGTCATCCTGTGCATGGAGGCTCCTTTCGTGAGTCGTCGCGTGAACTGGCGATGCAGCATCGGCAGTGTCATGGCCGGCGTTTCGAAGTGCTGAGCGCGTCCCGCGAGGATCAGCGGCTGCAGCTGGAAGATCTCGAGAGAGTTGTTGATCTGAGGCACGGTGTAGTTCCCGATGTAGTCCACGAACACGTCGACCGAGACTTCTTTTCGGTGGTATCGAAGCCACGACGCCACGCGCTCCGTCACGAGAATCTGGCCTCCGCTGCCTAGATCTCCGACAAACTCGGCAATGATCTCACTCAAGCCCGAGTAGAAACGCCTTCCTGTCACTGCGTGGGTGCTCTGGACGAGCACACCGTCCGACTCGCGCGAGTCGTGGATCCCCATACGGACGCGCAATCCGTTGAACAAGACGCGGCCTTTGCCGCACTCTTTTTTTGTAGCAGGAACAACGCCGTCAATGGCCTTCGGCCACTTGGCCACCAGCAGCTGCAGCTGTACGTCCATGCAGTACTCGATCGCGTCCTGGATACTGTGAAAGGCCATTTGAAACGCGTCGCCGACCGTCGTGATCTCGTACCCTCGGTGTTTGAGCAGCGTCTTGCGCAGGATATTGTCGTGGATCTCGGTTGCAGCCGTCATCTTTTCACTGTCCAGATTCCACAGCGCGGTGGAAGACTCGATATCCGTGTACACAAACACGGGGTCAACCTCAGGGGCTTCCACGCGCTCTTCCTTTGGCGCCGCGAGTCGGTGGTGCATGCACTCAGCCTCGAAATCCTCCGGTAGGCAGTGCTTGCACGTGCTGAAGACGCACGCCTGTGAACAACTCGTGGTGATCGCAAGCGCGAGCCCGGACGCATTGTAGCTCACGAGGCTGACGGCGACGAAATCGAAAAGCGAGCCTTCCGGCAGCCGGTCGTAAACTTGAGTTATCAGCGTGGCGAGCTGGAACACGAACGAATGGGTCGAAAACACGAGCCTACGACGCCACCACGTCAGCTCGGAATTTCTTCCGTCACTGTACGACTCGCACAGTACGAGATCTGTGCATTGACTTACATGATATTCTTGAGCCGCTGGTAGATGGGCGATTCAATAAAGGTGCCGTGGATGGTCTCGTACTTCCGCCCGTTCACCTTGAGCGTTAGAAGCAGTCCGGCCATGAAGGCCATACCGACAAACTGGATGATGTAGACCACCAGCACGCAGCGCTGCGTGTGGAGTCGTAGCATCCGTACTGCAGGACGATCGCGAGCTGCAGTGACGCGAAAATCACGAGCCCAAGAACGATGCAGAGGCAGTACCAGCGGATCCGCACGCGCTCCTTCTTGACGCCGCGGTCCATCGACATGCGCGCGAGACGCCAGAGCTCGTACGTGAGCGGGAAGAGCGTGAGCGCGATGCCGCAGAGCGCGAGGTCGCCCAAGCAGAGCAGGACGGAGACCCACGGCTCCGGAGACCCAAAGGCGACGATGAGACCGTAGAGCCCGAGCCTGTCGAGCTGGCTGAAGGTGTAGCCCGTGAAGCCGACGAAGCTCTCGACGGGCAGCGCGAGCATGTGGATATAAAAGACCGAGCGTGTGAAGCACCAGAGGAAGACCCAGAGGAAGAAGAACCAAAAGAGCCACCGCACGGACGAGGCCGTGACGTCCCAGCGCCAGCGCAGGTGGATCGTCGTGAGCCCCGTCGCGAACGTGGACGCGAGCAGCAGACACGTGCTGATGAGCGTCCACACGAGCACCATCGCGCCGCCCCGAGTGTCTGCGTCTGCCTCCCAATGTCCATGATGAGCCAGGTCTATCAACACGGGTAATGTACACCTTCACAAACACATAAAAATATAATATGATGGGATATAATATAAACAATTCTAACGAGCAAGGTTTTACATACCTTTAATATGTGATAACGGATGGTCGAATGGTTGTGCAAAGTCGCGAGTACGCGATAGAGTGGACCACACCAATTCCGGCGTAGGACAGAGGAGTTCAGGAAGGAACTTCCAGACCGTGGGCTTTGTTGGCACGAAACCAAGAGACCTTCACTGTGGACCTGGGTCGTGGCGTCGTTTGCTGATCTTTCAGCTGCTGGTGGCCAAATGGTCTCTGACTCCACGTCAAGAGATTCCAAGTTTTCAATAACGGCACGTCGGGACTTTCGCTGTCCTCAAAAGGTTCCATTGCGACACGGCGCGAAGAACAATCATCGGGCACTTGAAGGCAGCTTGAAACCAAGCCTTGGTGGGTGGGTCTTTCGCCATTCGAAAGGCGTCGGGCCATTTGACTCAACCGAGAGAAGCTCAGGACAGCCTGGATGAAGTGGCACCCATCACGTTAAACAGGGTATCACTATTAAACAACATCAACTAAGGTTTAAAAGCCATAAAATGCGAACGACTTTAAAGGGACATAGATTTTAGAGTTTGATTACCCTACTTGCACGTGAGACCAACAAGTATTCTGGTCCGGCCCTCGGGCGCCGTCGCCGACTCATGACACGGAACACGTTACGGGCAACCGAGACATCGCGATGCTGCTCGTCTGGACGCTCACGAGCACGTGTCTGCTCGTGGCGTCCACGCTCGCGACGTTTCTCTCGATGATCCACCTGCGCTGTCGCTGGGACGTCACGGCCTCGTCCGTGCGGTGGCTCTTTTGGTTCTTGTTCCTCTGGGTCTTCCTCTGGTGCTCCATGCGCACGATCTACTATTGCTACATGGTCTCGCTCCCAGTCCACCGGTTCGTCGACAACGGCGACGGTTACATGATCCACTACACCCAGCTCGACAAGCTTGCCATGTACGGGCACGTCTACGTCAAAGGCGCCGGCCACGCGTGGCTCTCGGCCGTGCTCTGTGTCGCTGACATTGCCGAATTCGGCATCGCGCTCACGGTCTTCCCGCTCACCTACGAGCTCTGGCGGCTCGCACGCAAGTCGATGGACAGGGGCGTTGAGAAGGAACGGGAGATGATCAAGCGCTACTGCCTGGCCATAGTTTTTGGGTTGCTTCTATACGCGAGCGCGCAGGTAGTGACCGTTAGTGTCTACGGTACGTACGAGTACCACACGGTGCGCTTCGTGCTCGGCGTGTACATCCTCCAGTTTGTCAGCATGGCCTTCATGGCCGGCCTACTGCTCGTGCTTAAAGTGAACGGCCGCAAGTACGAGACGGTCCACGGCACGTTCGTCGAGTCGCCCGTGTATCGACGGCTCAAGAACATCATGTGAGTCCTCCTTCGGGTAGTGTTCATTCATGCCCAAGCCGGCTAACGCTGTCGACCTTGATAGGTTTGTGTACCTACTCTTTTCTTTCGTGTTCCAAGTGGGGATACTGATTATCCACGTCGTCGACTCGTTCCCAGAAGGAACCCTCCTCAATTTTGTTGCAATTAGCCTTGTCAGCCACAACTCCTCCGGGCTCGCGCTTGCGATCACGACGAGCTGCTCCCAGGCCTGCGTGTTCAGCACGTGCAGACATTGCTTGCCTGAGGATTTCGAGGCCGAGTTTATGCGCCACCGCTTTGAGCCAAAAGATGAGCTCGTCAAAGCTCCTGAAGTGAACCCTGTGTTTGTATTTACGGATATCGAGTCGTCGACTGCGCTGTGGAATGTCAACAGCGAACTCATGGCGGCCGCGAGCGAGATCCACGACAATATCCTGCGCAAGACGCTGCTCAAGCACCGCGGATACGAGATCACGACGGTCGGCGACGCGTTTCAAATGGCCTTTCACAGTATCCAGGACGCGATCGAGTTCTGTTTGGACGTACAGCTGCAGCTCATGGTGGCGAAGTGGCCGAAGGCGATCAACGGAGCTGTCCCCGCGACCAAGAAAGAGCGCGTGAAGGGCCGGGTCGTGTTCAACGGCCTCCGCGTTCGCATGGGCATCCACGATGCGTCAGATCAGGACGGCGGGGTGCTTCTCCAGAACGTTCATTTTGTGACGGGCAAGATGGTGTACTCTGGAGTGAGCGAGATCATCGCCGAATACGTCGGGGATCTCGGCAGCGGCGGGCAGATCCTCATCACCGACCGAGTGGCAGCGTGGCTGCGTCACCACAGGGAAGATGTGTCGGTCGAAGTCTTCATGGATCACGTTGGCCGCTATCTAGTGCCTCAGGTGAACACTTCAGTGATCTACCAGCTGCAGCCGTTAATACTGGCCTCGCGAGCCCAGTACTTCTCTCCCACACCGGTGACGATGCCGATTCTCCAGCGTGACCGACCGATCGGGCGGTTCCAGCTCGCTCGAGATGCTTCTTTCTTCACGACGCGGTCGTCAAGCGGCCAGGAGTCAGGGGTGGAGGAGTTGGTGGAGGATGCGTCGCTGGAAGGAGAGCCCGCAGACCACTACGTTCAAATCGGCAGTCCGTGTTCCAGCGCACCCACAATTCAAGCCGCAAGCTCTTGAGGGATACGAACGGCCGGATCCAGCGTAGTTATGCTCGCAATGCCACTGAGATCGGTTGGCGCTTGAAACCTTCTCAACCTACCGCCAGCTTCCTTGAACGATGTCGCCACACTGAAACCGCAAACAAAATCGCGTTCTGGTTCCCAAGTGACTGTATGGATGGCTGATGAGGCTTCTTTGCTGGCTTTCTGGACGCTCTCTCACGCAGCGACGCTCGGTGAGATCAATGCTTGTCAGCGTGAAGAACAAGATCATAATTAAGTTCTACTAGTAATATCACCGCGAACTGCAAAGACCATCCTGGTTCCTGCAGGCGTTACCTTTAGCTGGACCGACAGGTGAGATGAGGAACACCCTACACAGAATGTTGCAAGAATGGGGGATGTATTGGTCTACTACCGCGGCTGATGTCCTAAGCCGCAGTCCCCTCAAACGAAAAGAAGCCACTGACGAGCTCTAGTTCTTCTTGGCCATGTCGGGGCCTTGGCGCATCATCGTGCAGTCCACCACGAGGTAGTTGCCGAAGGTGTGGTCCCAAGAGTACGCGATGTCGGTGTTTGGGTACCAGCGGTACACGCCGGGGCTATCGTAGCGGTAGACCTTGGACTCGTTCGCTCCACACTTGAGCGACTTGCCGATCGTCAGGGTGTTCATCGCCATATTGGCGCCCTTCGTCAACACGGTACAGTCCACCACGAGGTAGTTCCCGAAGGTTGGATCCCACGAGTAGGCGATGTCGGTGCTTGGGTACCAACGGTACACACCATTCGACACGAGGCGGTAGACCTGGGACTCGGTCGCACCACACTTGATCGCCTGGCCCACCAGCAGACTGTTGGCAGGCTCATGTCAGCTCCCTTCGTGAGCACCGAGCAGTCCACGACAGTAGCAGCAGCGACCGTAGCTCCCCACGACGTCGCAATGGCCGTAGTCGGGTTCTGACGGTAGTTTCCACCAGCAACAAGTCGGTACACGTTCGAGTCCGAGGCACTGCACTTGATGGCCGAGCCCGCCGTCAGACTGTTTGGGTTCAGGCTCATGTCGTCGCCCCTCGTCAGCGCGGAGCAGTCGACGACCATGTAGTTGTAGTACTGAGGGTCCCACGACATCGCAATCTTAGGGTCGGGGTACCAGCAGTAGACCCCGTTGCCGACAAAGCGGTACACCTCGGGCAGCGAAGAACCGCACTTGATCGGCTGGCCAACACTAATAACGACCGGAGCATTAGTTGTCGGCTCCGGAGTCGTTGGTTCAGGCGTTGTTGGCTCCGGGGTAGTCGGCTCTGGAGTAGTAGGCTCTGGAGTAGTAGGCTCCGGAGTCGTTGGCTCCGGCGTCGTAGGCTCCGGAGTAGTAGGCTCTGGAGTAGTAGGCTCCGGCGTTGCTGGCTCCGGCATCGTTGGTTCAGGCGTCGTTGGTTCCGGAGTAGTAGGCTCCGGCGTCGTTGGCTCCGGCGTATCAGCCACTGGGGTTGCAGGGGTCATCTGCGGGGTCGTCGGAGCTGGAGTTCCGTAGGTGCAAGTGGCTGTGCCCGTCGCAGACACAGTCGCTGCGGCCAAGATGGCGAAGAGGACGATGCTGGCTACCTTCATCTTGGTTCTGATGTTGGTCGAACTGCGGAAATTGCAGAATGAGACGCTTGGAGACCGAGACGACCGCCCTCGTCCAGCGTTGACGACGAGGAGCCTCTCCCGTTGAGACCCAACCAGTGTTTTCGCCCATCTGCCTCGACTTTGTCACAGCGGCCCAGAAGAACTCACCCGACTCGCCAGATTGGCGTCCAGCCGCCGAAATGAGATGTATCCAACAGACTCTCTTGCCTGGCTCAAGTAATGCCATAGAACCAGCGGCTGATTCCTCGTCCTGAGAGAGACTGTAGTTGACTCGTTTATGTGCACCCGCTGCCGCCACACATCCTGAGTTAACGTACATAAACCGGACGTGTCGTCGGATCTGCGAAAAATTTCCAGGACTCGCTCTGGACGGAATCACCATCCAACGTGATACGACTCGCCATTGCCATCTTACACGTCTATTGCATACAGTACACTGTAGTAGAACGAGTCGAGAAGATGCTCATTCTTAGGACACTCGATTCCAGCAAGCGAAACCGAGAAAAAGAGAACAAATCAGAGTCCAATTCGTCGCCAACTCCACGATGGTCGACGTCCACGAGCCTGGCCATCGTCCTCCGTCCATCGAGAACGGATGTTGACTCACTCTCTCTCTCCCGAAAGAGACGAACATCTGATCTCTAATGGCCGGTGCAACTCACTCACGACGACGCAGCCTCTCGCCAGCTGAGATTACGCTCCCGTTGGTGTTGTCTCCAATGGAGGGGTGTGGAGACTCCACACCCCTCCAGACCCAGCCCAACGATTGCGCTCTCTGAAGCTGATTGCTTATCGATAGGAGAGGATGCGTCGGAGTGATACTGTCTATAGAGAGCGTCTTCGTCTCGGTTCACTCGTTCTAACAAAATAGACTCCAACTTAACGGAAGTATGTCTTCGTCTCACGAATACTACATGATCGGATGACCAGTTGTATGGAATACGGGAATCTTAGCGACTACGACATAGAAACGTAAATATACTACTTGATATCGTGTTCTTGAGAGCAAGTCAAGTATTTCAGTTCCTCTTCGCAGTAGAAAACTGAGTGTGAGGCTGGAGCCAGTACAGAACACTGTGGAAAAGAGGCGAGCGATTGATCCGAGAAGTGGATACTATTATTTGGCATTCTTCACTGTCTATTTTGGCGAAGATGCCATGAAAAGACGGAACTTGGTTGTTGCCCTTTGCCCTCGGAGGGTTTGCAGGCCGCGACAAACGGGATTCGTGATGCGCAGATCGGTAATTACTGCGTCTTCATGGCCATATCCTCCCCACGCGTCAGACCCGAGCACTCTGCCACGACGAACGAGCCCCAGTTGGGGTCCCACGAAGAGGCGATCGTCGGGTTCGGGTACAGACGATGGACATTGGCGTTCACAAGACGGAAGACGCCAGGCGAAGACGCATCGCACTTGATGGCTTGGCCGACCGGAAGGGACGCAGGGTTGAGCTTCAAGGCCTCGCCAGGCGTCAGCACGGAACAATCGGCGACGACGATCGATGAGCTCCAGTTGGCTTCCCACGAAGTCGCGATCGTCGGGCTCGGGTATCCACGGTAGACGAAGTTGTTCATGATGCGGTAAACTTTAGCAGAGGAGGCGTCACACTTGATCGCCTGGCCAACCGGGAGGGATGCGGGGTTGAGCTTCAAGTCATCGCCGCGGGTCAACGCCGAGCAATTCGCCACGACAAAGGACCCCCAGTTCGGATCCCACGACGACGCGACCGTTGGGTTCGGGTACAGTCGGTGGACATTTGCGTTCACGAGACGGAAGACGCCAGGCGAAGAGGCATCACACTTGATGGCTTGGCTGGCTGGCAACGTCGCAGGGCCGACGCCGATTGCGCTCGTAAGCCCCACGCTCAACGCTAGAGCCGTGGCCAGTCGGATAGCAGCAGTCATCAGAGGCGAAGGAGGCGACTTGGAGTCTTGTAGTGCGGGGTTGTCGAAATTGACAAGTGAGAGAGCGGGCAGAGCGACGACAAGTTGGGCAACGGACCGTCGGCTCTTTGTGCTTGGACCTGAAGCGGGTTTTCTGCCTTCGATCCCGAGCGAATCCAAGAACGAAGGTCGAGCCATCGCGTGGTACAAGGTGTCTGTGAAAGTTCACTCGTTGAAGTTGACGGGCTCTATCGTCATCAACAGGAGCAAAGCAAAGCGGGCAGCTGCGGTTCTGCGGAGCGCAGAACCTTCGACGCGTCGGTCGGCTGCTAGTCAGTTTGAAGACATAGAAACGATGCAAAAACAATCGAAAACGAGACGATAACGGTCGCAGAGGTCCACATGCTGTGGGTTCAAGTACTGAACAGTAGACGAGGCAGATCTCACGCAAAATCGAACTGTACCCACGTAGGTACACAATCCAGCTAACGTCCACAGAACTCGAATCCTGATACTGCAAGACGTTGTGGCGACTGGTGGCCATCCAAGTATAGTGAACCGTAGTCCCCTCCTCGTGGGTTTGGTTCAAAGTCAACAGCAGCACCCGTCCGGCAGCTGGAGGATTTTGGACGAGTCATTCTCGTTTGCTACGAAGAGCGACGTGCTTGTCATCAAATCATCAAAGTGAGGTCTATATTAGTTTGCTCTTTTAGAAATCTATAGCCGGCTAGGCGAAGTGCTTGTCGAGAAGTTGACGTTTGCTTTCACTCTTTCTCCGGCTCTGGGCCGTCAGCCTGCTCGTCAAGTATTAAAAAAAGTCTCAGGCCTCAATCGTCAAGATTTGGTACCGTCATTGGATGAAGAGAGAGAGAACCTTGAGATTTTAGCTCTCATTTCTAGAACAGCGTACTGCTTTGGAACAACTCACTATTACTAAAGACTCGGCAGATCCGAAGCGCCACCATTAAATCGCTTCGAGCGGCTGGTTTGATCGGTTTCAAATGAGTCCGAATCGGTCAACTTCAACAGCACAAAAGAGCCTTTAGCAGCCAGGTCTGTGCAAAGTAGACCGACTCTTTCCAATATCGAACCCAGAGTCTCTGCTAGGGAGCTCTTGAGCGAGCCCAACATTTCCCGTTTCTTGGGGTAATTGGACCTGGTCGGAAAAACCGATTTCTTCAACTGCGTGCCACTCGCACTTCCTAGGACTTGAATCCCACTCGGTCTGTAACCTCGTTGTTCAATGCGACTGACGCCTCCGTGTGATTCGGCAACTCGGCGTATGCCATAGCTTCGCACTCGGGGGCGGATGGGCTAGTTCCCGACGTCTTGGAATCCGAGAAGCACGACTGAATGGCATCCTCAAGCACGTGCCACCGTATCAGGGGCGACCTGTGCTTGTGAATCAACCCAAGCTCGCTGAGGAAGCTTCACGCATCGGACAGCTCATGGAGAGGTACCAGAAGTCTCGGTCGCCGCGCGAGATGCCGGCGGCGGGTGTTGTTGCCACCACTCATGGTATGAGAATGAGGACGCTAGCCGACCCGAGCAAATCGGATCCGTCGAAGGCACGATTTCTCAGAGACGTGAGTACGCGTCACATCTCCGCCGTGTTGGATGCGCTCGAGCGTGGACTGGCGACTTGGATGTAGTGTTCTGCCTGCTCATCGACGTACCGCGCGCCGGCCAGCGTCAGCTTGTTCCGCGTCTCGGGTCCAGAGTCCTGTCCGCTGGACGATCGGGTCGCGTAGAAGGAAGCAGTCTTGGCGAGTTGGAACCGCCCAAATGTTCGCTCTGGGTGTAGCGTCGGCATCGTGACGGGAGGAGGCGAGAAGGACTGGGCTCGAGACGCCAGCATGAGTGGCTGCAGCTGGTAGATCTCCACCGACGAGTTGACTTGAGGCACCGTGTACTGCCCCACGTGGTCCATGAACACGTCTACCGACACGTCGGCCCTGTGGTGACGCAGCCACGCCGCCACTCGGTCGGTGATGAGGATCTGCCCGCCGCTGCCGAGATCCCCGACGTACTCGGCGATGATCTCGCTCACTCCAGAGTACACCATCTTGCCCGTCACAACGTGGACATTTCGAAGGAGCACCCCGCCGTCCTGATCTGACGCATCGTGGATGCCCATGCGAACGCGAAGGCCGTTGAACACGACCCGGCCCTTCACGCGCTCTTTCTTGGTCGCGGGGACAGCTCCGTCGATCCCCTTCGGCCACTTGGCTACCAGCAACTGGAGCTGTACGTCCATGCAGTACTCGATCGCGACCTGGATACTGTGAAAGGCCATTTGAAACGCGTCGCCGACCGTGGTGATCTCGTATCCGCGGTGCTTGAGCAGCGTCTTGCGCAGGATATGGTCGTGGATCTCGGGCGCGGCTGCCATTGTTTCGCTATTGGCGTTCCACAGTGCGGTAGATGACTCGATATCCGTAAACACGAACACAGGGTTCACTTCCGGCGCC
>JAADVR010000813.1:0-15202 GCA_023335855.1 Pythium scleroteichum
CCCACCACCACCACCACGATCACCGTCTCTTCTTTGTACAAACGGCACGCATGTGGGGCGATGGTGCTCCACAGACTGTGGCGTACCATCGCGACGCATGAGTACACCAGTGAATGGTGTACTGTGGAGCACGGCAGCTAATGCCGTGTGGCGTACTTAGTGAATGCACAACAACTGGTCTCACCACGATTGGATGGAGTTTGGGTCAAGTTCCTATTTCGTCGGTGTTCTTCACACACCAAATTAAAGCCCCGGTGGGCAACAGGAACAATTGCGCGCAGTGGTTTGGTGCTCCCAAGCTGTTTCTAGTCGTAGGATAGGATAGATGAGGACAGGGTAGGGTAGATAGCGTTAGTTTTAGGAAATGGAGCGACTGGCATCATTCCACCAGGTTTGCAGATTTTCCGTCTTTCAGAGTGACAAATCAGAGGGATGGACCCGTGGCTCTGTCTCATTTTCTCTTTCTCCGAACAACACAACGCGGCGCCAATGCCTCCAACGAAAGCGTGGGGTTTCCTCGCCCCATGGCTCGAACAGCTTCGGTCTTGCCTGGCAGGCCCCGACCATAGTAGCGGCGACCTCGTGGTTCAAGTGTACATGTTCGTTGGGCCAATGGAAGACGAACCTACTGCTGCGACTAGCGTGCGGCTTCGACGACTCCACGAAGCACTCGAGCTCTTTTCCATGGCGGTGGCGATAGCTGCGAGCACTGAAATGGAAGAATTACTCGAACACTGTGGCCTCCCCGAGTCATGGATGAAACGACCGCGCAGTTTGGCGAGTCCCAGCTTCGTGTTCGCCTTTCGGGCCGGCTTCTTGGCGATTCTCGCTTTGCGCTCCAACTTCTGCGAGAACTGGCCGACAGCAGCACCAACGGGAAGCGGTCGGGCGAGTTTGAAGCCGCACGCGCCGCCATCATGCAGCGCGAGGGTTATGGCAGTAGCTATCACCTCCCAAGCTGCTCGATCTGCCTGCAGGCTCCGTTTGCAGATGCGGGGAATCCGATGATGGCGTTGCTCACACCCTCGAGTCGTGCCGAAACAGTCGAGTACTACACCGACTTGCTCTCTACAATGGTTAGTGTTGCGCGAATCATGCGGTTTCTGGAAGGCTTGGAGCTCGACCTCACCAACTTGGAGACTCCGCCCAATGCCATCGAGATCCTCGCGCAGATATTGCGGCTGCCTCTGCCACTCACCAAACTAGCCCTCAAGCTCGGTTACTCGTGGAGCAAGGCCGACCAAGACCGACTCGCGGAGGTGCTCAACCAGCAACGCACGTGCCGCATTCGCGAGATCAAGTTTGGGGGGTGTGGCCACGACTGGAGAGAACCTCGCTGCCGTACTTGACTCGCTCCCAACGCTCGCGCAGTGCGACAGCGTCGAGCTCATCGATCACGCCATGCTCTTCAACACGGCGCCGGCGTTCACGAAGGCGTTTGCTCACGTGCTGATGACGTCGCGCCAATAGAAGCCCAAGAAACTCACGCTGCGCGTCGCCCACTTCAACGAGACCCTGTTCCAGACAGTGGACCTGGATACGCCTCTTCGTATTAGCGGACTAGAGGCTCTCGAGGTCCACCTGTCTGATCGATGTGTGCCAGTGTTTCTACGAGTGTTGCCACTGTTTGGCGCCGGCTTGCGGTCGCTCGAGATCCACGTGCGGTACAAGCGAGAGAGCGTCGTGCACCTCGGCTCCGTGCTGAGGGCATGTCGTCGCTTGCTTGAGCTCGTCGTTCATGGCCCAGCCGTGTCTGGGGTCGACGACCTGGTCGAGCGGATCGAAACGTCTGGCCAAGCACCATTGACATCGCTCGTGCTGCGAAACGTCAAGCTCTGCGATGCGGACCCGCTAAAGCGACTTGTCCACATCCTGAGCGACCCGAGCGCCGTGCTGGCCAAGAACCTGCAGACGCTCGAGATCGTCCCGCGGGAGCTGTCCATGAGCCAGGACGTGCGTGAATTCGAGCAGCTGCTCACCGTCAACAAACGCCTCGAGGTGCTCACGCTAGGTGGCGTGCCGGCTGGTGACGCCATCACGGCCGCAGCGCTGCGTCGATTCGACGCGGAGCCGCTGCATTCGCGCAAGTCCGCCTTTCTCAGTGCCGTGGACGCCAAGAAGAGCTCCAGAGCCGTGGGACGCCTGGACATGTGGAGCGCGAGCGAGATCATGGCGTTCGCGGAGCTGTCGAGGCGCCGCCGCGTCGTTCTGGCAGCCTCGCGGGCGACGCCTCACTCCGGGTGAGAAAGTGCAGCTCAGTCATCTCCACTTTTGACAATTGTTTGAGGTCTTGTGTATTTTCATACCTCTTCAACGGACTACCTAGTAACGGAGGTATGTATGGAGTCCCGGGGTAGTTTCTCGCCTCATGGCCACTGCCCCACTCCGACGCACGCGCTAGCTCGCTGAGCAATTGGGGCTTCTCTCTCCTGCTCCGTTTGCCTCCGTCAGCCGACGCTTCCTCTGTGGCTTCTATCGTCAGCGTGATCTGGCGCGTCCTCGTTGGGCTCTTTGCTCCAAGTACTCTCCTCCCTTCTTATTTCAAATACCACACAACAGAGGAATCTGGATACACCCCTCCACTGATAGTTATCATTCAACGCAGGTTCTAGGCTCCTCGACCGCTCCCCTTTGGCCACGTACAGCAATCTCCGCACAAGCTCTATTCCGACAGCGAGCATGACGGCGCCGGCGCTCACCATCGACACGCAGCACGAGGACATGATCGTACGCGCGTGGCGCATTCCCCAGCGTTCTGGCTATCGAACGAGCTAACTCTCGCTCTCTGGTGTGGCCCACAGCACGACGCGCAGCTGGATTACTACGGCAAGCGCCTCGCGACCTGCTCGTCCGACCGCACGATCAAGGTCTACGACGTCATGGGCGACGTCCACAACAACGAGCAGCTGCTCGCCGGGTACGCGCTGTTCTGCTGGTTCGAATGACTCTGCTGGCGTTTTCTAACTCGCTCTGTAGCCACGAAGGCCCCGTGTGGCAGGTCGCCTGGGCACACCCCAAGTTCGGTGTGCTGCTCGCGTCGTGCTCGTACGACGGCAAGGTCATCATCTTCAAGGAGCAGAGCCTCAACCAGTGGACGCAGGCTTACGTGCACGCCTTCCACGAGGCTTCGGTCAACGCCATCGCCTGGGCGCCGCACGAGTACGGGCTCGCGCTCGCCTGCGCCTCGGCCGACGGCAACGTCTCGGTGCTCAGCTACGCCGCCGACGGCTGGAGCGTGAGCCACTTCAAGGACAGCTCGCTCGGCTGTAACGCCGTGAGCTGGGCGCCGTTCCACTCGATCGGCTCGACGGGCGAAACAGGCCCCATCAAGCGCGTTGTCACGGCCTCGTGCGACAAGACCGTCAAGATCTGGAGCCTGGCTGAGAGCCACACCGAGTGGACCAAGCAGGAGATCAGCTCGGCGCCAGCGCACACGGACTGGGTACGCGACGTGGCCTGGGCGCCAGGCTCGGGCATGCCCGTGAACCTCATCGCGAGCTGCTCGGAGGACAAGCACGTCTTCATCTGGTCGCAGAGCGAAGAGAACGGCCCGTGGAAGCGCGAGCTGCTGCACACGTTTGACGCGCCCGTTTGGCGCGTGAGCTGGTCGGTCACGGGCAACGTGCTCGCCGTGTCGTCGGGCGACCACAAGGTCACGCTGTGGAAGGAGACGCTCGACAAGAAGTGGATGTACGTGTGGAGTTTTTTGTTGTTGTTGTGACTTAGACTAATGGCTATGTGTTGGCGGAATTTTACAGACAGATTTCGTCAGTTGACGAGGCCGGCGCGTTGCACGAGAGCAAGGAATAGACGCCCAGCGCCTTTCTCGATCCTAACAACTCCAACAGCAGCAGCAGAGGCCGAGAATGGGTGGCCAGGCGGCTTTGTAACTCGAATCGAAATCTTGTGTCGTGCCACGCGGTTGTATTTCTCCCTGTGTTGTGTGTTGCACCGGTGGACTGCAGGTCGCGAACATGATATCCTTCATTCCGTGGTCGCAAGAGCATCGAAACAGGGATTGGCAGCAGAAAGTCAATGGCGAAACGCGGATTCATTGGATAAGTGGAGCTGCGATTTGGGTATGAGATCATGTGTGCAAGTCAAGTTGGTCGTTGCAATGTATTGACCACTCCCGTAATTGTGTCTTCAGCAACCAGTCTGTGCTGCGTTTGCTGCTGAAACTGTCAAGGCCGGCTTTGCGACTGCGTGAGTCAACGAACGAGTTGTTCAGTCGATTATTGCGACGAACTTCTTTCTCGAGGCGAGGCGGCAAGAATAGTCGTGCTATGCTGAGTAATAACTGATACCCGGCTATCGTTAGAAGTGCGAACTCACCATTTTTGAGTGTACCGTCAAGATCGGGAGGCTACCTTTGCTCGCCAACCCAGATACCACAAACCACATTGTCCCGATCATCGAGAATTGTTTGGCTTGAGAGTCGATTCGTCGGTCGACGCGACGTCGATTGTGCGGACTCGGATGCCAGGTCTTCTACGGATAACGTGAGCCGCCTGTCGAGGCCAGAGAACAGCAACAGCTCAAGTACACAGACGAGGTGGCAGCCACCGACGATGCCAAAGCCAACGCCGCCAGCTTGGAGGTTTCGCTCCGAGGCTGGCGCGAGCAGTTTGGCAGAGTAGACGAGAAATGGTATCGTAGAGTGAAGCGAGACCCACGAGGTAGAGACCGCAGCAGACGTAGAGACCAAGCACAGCGAGCCAGCAGAGGCGATACCACGGCGTCGGGAGCGAGACACCGAAGTGGTCGTTGTGAGGAAGCGTCGTGGACGGATTCCGGACGACGGAGCTGCCCATCGGCGTGACGAGCGGGCACGAATGGAGACTCGACACCTTCAAGTACCTGGACGACACTTATTAGGACCGTCGTCAAGGTTAGACTCAGCAGGTCCGAGCCACCGCCATTGTTGCCCTCAACGCCTGCAGCACTGTGGACTGCCAGCCCACTGTAGTGACTCCCATGAAGTCAACTAGAAAAAATCAAATTTCCAGAAACGGGGGTGTCCCAAATTTCCATAAAAACCCAGACGAACCCATCGAGAATGGTGGTCTTTGGGTTCCTGAAGTAACGCTTGTGCTGAAGTAGCAGACTTCCTCTCAGTGCCCCAACTTCCATCTTCCGACTGCGAGAGGAAGAACACCTGTGTGGGGACCGCTTCCTGTCTCTCTCTTCGTGCCGCGCTCTCTCCGCCCACAGGCCTCGTACGCCGCTCGAGACCACACGAGTATCTTCCACGTGTCCCAATGAACCTCTTTGGCCGCAAATCCGCGCCGCCGGTGCGCGCCGGGCCCGTGGCGACGGCCGAGACCATCCGCAAGCTGCGCGAGCAGCTCGACACGCTCGAGAAGCGCGAGTCGCATTTGGAGAAGAAGATCGCGCTGCAGCTGGAAGAGGCCAAGAAGAAGTCGCTCGGCAAGGACAAGCGCGGCGCGATCTTTGCGCTCAAGCGCAAGAAGATGCTCGAGAGCGAAGTCGAGAAGCTGCAGGGCGCGCGCATGACGCTCGAGACGCAGGTCATGACGCTCGAGTCGGCCCACGTCAACATGGAGACCTTCAACGCGCTGCGCGCCGGCGCCTCGCAGATGAAGGCCATCCACGGCCAGATGAGCGTCGACACGGTCGACAATATCATGGACGACATCCAGGAAGAGATGGCCACGGCCGACGAGATCGGCCGCGCCATCTCGCAGGCGCCCGGGCTCCAGATGTTCGACGACGACGAGCTCGAAGACGAGCTCAATGAGCTGCTCGAGGAAGATCTCATCAAGGATGGCGTCTCCGAGCCTGAACTACCTGTGCGGCAGCCCGTCGTCCCGGCCGCGGCAGCAGCAGCAGCCGCGCCGCCGGCACCAGCACGGACACCCGCGACAGCGTACGACCTGCCCGATGTACCTACCCACGCCGTGGAATCGCGCATCTCGATCGTGGGCCAGGCCGACGAAGACGAGCTCGAGGCACTGCGGAAGCTTGAGGCCTCCATGGCCATGTAGGCGTGGCCAATTTTCAAATTCGGGACTCCGCTAACGAATACAAGACTTGCACAGTGCGTATATGAGGATTGATGGCGACGGCGTGTGGTTCTGTTTCGTCGTGTATTTTGGTGTTGCATGAGGTCGCCTCCGCGTGCGTCCTGCGTTGGGTGTGCCTGACCATCTATCTCTTGACCCACTGGAACTTCTTACGCGCCTTCTTCTGACCAGGCTTCTTACGCTCGACAGCACGCGGGTCTCGGCGGAGCAGCTTTTCCTTCTTGAGCGCCGGCCGCATCTCCGGGTCAAAGTGCTGCAGCGCACGTGCAATGCCGTGGCGCACCGCGCCGGCCTGTCCCGAGAGCCCGCCACCCGCCACCGTCGCGTACACGTCAAAGTTGCCGATCTCTTTGGCCACGACGAAGGGCTTGAGCACGTCCTCGCGGTGCGTGTCGCGCACAAAGTAGTCCGTGAGGTCCTTCTTGTTGATCTTGATGTTGCCGTCGAACGGCGTCGCGGTCTTCTTGATCCACACACGCGCCGTGCTGGTCTTGCGGCGGCCCGTGCCGTACGCGCGGCCGAGCGCGTCGACCTTGCGGTAGCGCTTGATGTTCATCTTGGCCTCTTCGAGCGCGCGACGCGCGAGCTTGGCGCGCATGCGCTTCTCCTGCTGCTCGGCGCTGAGGTCGCGCACGGACTTGAGCCACACGGGCACGCCTTCCTCGGTCACGGCATCGAGATCACCCGTGAAGCCCGCCCAGTCCTCCGAGTCGAGCTTGCCCCATCGCTCCTCGTCCCAGTACTCGGACGGGTCCTCCTCGAAGCGCTTGAGGTCTTCGTCCGTGAACGCCGCGCGCTTGGCCGCCTCGTACGTCGCATCGTCCTCTTCCTCCTCCTCCTCCTCGTCGTCCTCGTCCTCCTCGTCGTCGGAGAAGTCCTCGTCGCTCTCCGACTCGCGCTCGTCGTCGCTCGACTCGCTTTCGTCGCCCGTCGGCCGCGGCTTCTTGCTGAACGCGCGCGTCGCGATCGTCGTCGTCGCGGGAGCGAGCGGCGCCGCCGGCAGTCGCCACTTCGCGAGCGCCACGCGTGACGCGCCGGCCTGCAGCGCGGAGCGCGCCGCGAGTCGCCGCGCCGTCGCGAGCAGCAGCGTCGTCTTCATGGGCTTCCCAATGCCAGTGGACTGGAGAGCTGCCCGAGCCACAGACGGCCACCACACCATTATCAGCCAATCAAAGAACTTTATCATATTTCATTGGTGGAAAATCAGAAATGGATTTGGACAGGTTTAAAGACCTCCCAGATTCGATGACGAAAGGACGCGGCAAGGTAGCGTGCTATCTTTGACCGCGACTGTTTCTCTATGGTTTGACCGCAGAGCGTGATGGCGGAAGGGGGAAGAGAATGCGACGCGCTGCGCATTGCAGTGACGGCCACGGACGATGTCGTGGATGAAGAGCCCACGCCCGTGAAGCCTGCGTCGCGTCGGTCGTCGATGGGCTCCAACCAGCTGAGTATCTTCCGCTGGTCGCTGTGGAAACGACCTTCAACAGCGTCCGAGGAAGAGTACGTCGCACCGACCGAGGCACTCATCTTTCTCGAGGTGCGGCCGCTCACGTTCGCGCTCATTTGGTGGGGCATGGTGGCCATCCACACGATCTGCGCCGTCTTGCTCTCCGTGCAAACACGACTGTACTTGTACCTGCGGCAGCCGGTCATGTCGTACTTTGTCAACTTGGTCGAGCCTGACATCGGCGCCAAGTACCACGCCGTCGCTGCGGTCTTTGGCATCCTCGCGGCCTTCCACTGGCGGACGGTGTTCACGCTCGTCTACACATCCCTCAAGCAGCGCAAGTACGCGTTCTTCCCTGCAAACCACTACGAGATGACGCCGACGACCAAGCCCAAGCCTGCAGAACGACCGACCAAGTGGTGGAAACGCGTTGGCGCGACGCTTGCAGCATGGCGACTGGCGCTTTGGGGGCGACGAGGCCTGCTAGGGGTCGAGTCGCCGTACTTTTATCCTTACTTCTATCTACGCGAGTGCATCGAGCTCACGTCGCAGATCTGGCAGGCGTACCGAGGCAGCTTGCTTGTCAGTCGAACGTGGATCAACCACTTGTCCGTATCGATCATCGTCATCAACTGCCTGCTCACTCCAGCGTTCCAAATCGGTTACAAGCACCGCCCCGAAATCCGGCGAATATCGATGCTCTCGCTGGACGCCGTGCTCGACTTTGGCACTGCTATCGTCGTTCCGCTCAGTATCTTCATGCCGTACATCCTAGACTTTGACACAACGACCCTGTCGTTCCCGACGGAGAAGACGCACGACGAGCAGTGGTTTGTCAACGCCGTGCTCGATAACCAAGAGTTTCTGGTCGTCTCGGTGATGGACCTGATCTTCAAGTGCATTCCACACATCAGTATCACCGGCTGCCTGAAGAAAGTGCGGCTGCTCATCCAAAAAGACACGGCCGTTCGTCGCAGTGGACGCCAACCGATCTACGCTACGGCCGTCGCTCCAAGCATGCGAAGAGACCTCGCCCAACAGAAAATGGAGCGTATCAAGCACAAGACCGAGGCAGCACAGAAACCGTCGAACTGCGTCGTCACACTGGGCACCAAGCCAGTCAAGCAGCTTTCTCGATACACACACAAGTATGCAAACAAGCTCGTTCGACTCGCTTTTGTCTCCGTCGGTATCACGGTCTTGGGGATCCACCTCAAGGGCATTCTAACATCCTTTCGCGCCAAGAAAGAAGGCTGTCGCCAGGAAATGCGGCCGTGGTTTGCGCCAGTTTTCGCGTGCTCGATTTTTGAACTCGACTGCCAGCGGCTGAATATGACGGGGAAGGAAAACGAGACTAGCCTTGTGCTGTCACATTTGTACTCCTCGGCAATTGCAGCTCTCATCTTCACCAACTGCCCATCGCTTGAGATGCCTTCCACGATCAAGAACTTCGAGCATCTCATGCGCCTCGATGTATACAACTCAAGCATCAGCAAGTGGGACGACGACGCTGCGCTCACCAGCAGCGACCATCCTGTCCTCGCTGGTTTGACGTTTGCACGAGTTTCCTTCGAGAATGGGGAGCTGCCAGACGGCGTCATCAGCTACTCGTTCCCGACCGGTCTTCGCAGTGTCGAGATCACTGTGACCAACCTCGCTCGGCTTCCCAGTGACTTGCACTTGCGTTGGCACCACTCGATGGATCGTGTCTTTATTGAACGCTCAAACCTCACAGAAGTTCCGGAAACCTTTCGGTATTTCGAGATCGAGAAGCTCTCACTCGAAGGAAACGCCATCACGGCGCTGGACGCAAAGTGGCTGGCAGACCACTCGCACTTCTACCTAACGCTCGCGGTGTCGTGCAATCCTTCGCTGACGGCGCTACCACCGTCGATCCACCCAAGCACGCGTATCCGCTCGCTTCATCTCCACAGCACCAGCATTAGCTTTCTCCCAGCCTGGATCGACAGCGAGACCGATCGTGTGGGCGATCTCAGCCACGTCTACGCGAGCAACACGCCACTGTGCGATGCTCTCGCGACCGGCACGGCGACTACCGAGGTACAAGCGATGAATGCCTCGGGTTTGCTGTCCTGCATTGAAATCGACTCGGCGGAGCACACGCCAATGAGCGTGTGTGGGCTATTCCCTCTGGATGTGGTCGATCAGAAGCGAAGAGAGAAGTGAACATAGTCTGTCATAACAGTCGATTGCGAAGCCGTCCGCGGGCTGCTTTCAAATCGAATGCAAATGGTCCATCGATGGATTTCCCCTATTGACTAACTCATTCAGCAAGACGGGGCACTCTCGTATGAGGCATTTTTCGGTATGTTTGGCACCCCCTAATCAATGGAAGCCTTGGACAGACTGACTCGACCTCGTGCGAAAACTACGGACCTGCCATGGATCCCCTCTATCTCCAGACCAGCCATGGACGATCGCTACTGTGTCGCGACCGGGCATAGCATCTTTGTGAGTCTCCTTCTAAACTTGTCATTCCGCAGTCGGGAACTCTAAAACACCCTTCCATTGCATCCCACCTCCCCATAGAGTCTCCATAGCTAAGCGTGTTAGACCAGCCGCTGGCGATGTGCTCCTGCCGACGTCAGTACATTGTAGTTTCTCAGGTCGCCCATGTACCTATTTATTGTCACAACGCGACCAGAAGGAGACATGGAATAACTCCGTGGGTGTTTGGGCATTAGAACGGGAAGCCCATAAGACCCAACACAAATTCGTCACCAGCGAATACTGAGTCGTCCAAAGGAGCCCGCAGGATGATGGCCACTCATCGCGTGGTCGGCCACGGCTCACCTGCTCGACGGTGGGAGAGCACCCAAGTCGAGTTGCAAGGCCGCTACTCGCTCGAGCGCCTCCGTGAAATCGTTGGACATGCGAGGACATCGTCTGTACTTGGCAATGTGGCCACGTTGCTCGTCGCACCACTACCAGCACTTCTCTGAATTCTCGCCATCGACGCACTTCCTCTCGAGTCCCCAGACAAGGGACTGTGCCAGCAAACTCCGTGGCTCTTCCTCCATATCCCGCTCATGACCTCCATGGGCTTGTTCGCTACCTCGATCCAGGTGTACCAGAGCGCGCCAACATTGCCTGTCTTGAAGGCCCAGTTGCTGGCTCTAGGCATCGTCCCCGCGCTAATGACTGTTTTCTCGTTCTGGGCTCAAGCCGCACTTTGGGTTTTTCCAACACCACTAAGCATTATGCTCATTGAGCCGTGGTTTGTACTCGCGACGATTCTGTGCTCGTGGTGGTTGTGGAGGAGGGATGCACTGCGCCGAGATCCCGATACAGAAACCAAAGTGCTCAGGTTCTTGAAGGTCATCGTGGTTCAGTTCTCGCTGATTGGCGCCTACGTCTCGTACTACGCCCTCTTTTCGGTCGTTGGAGTGGCGTACCAGTTGTATCTATCGGTCTTGCTCCCCGTCATGAAGCTTGCGTTTAAGAACATGGCGAGAAGTGGGCTCTATTTCGCTGAACATCTTGCACCAACCGTGGTTGTGACCAACATTGACATGACGTTTGTTTGCAGGACGATGCAGCAGACGCAGGGACGAAGCGCCATAGCGTTTATCAAGGCTGTCGACGTCGTGCAATCAATTGTAGCATATTACGAGGTCTATGAGGTCGTCCGACAGATCAAGGTCTTGGCTGAAGCGAGTCAAGTATTGTCAGTTCCGCTGAAAGTTCCCAAACCGGCACGGTTTGGAGCTACGTTTAGAACGATTCAACTGAGTGCAATTGGCTGTATATCGGATTCCTCATAAAGTTTTGACCAATCGAAGTAAACTTCCGTAGAACTGTTCTCAGTTTCAAACTGAGAACGATCTCACACTGTCAGTTTGAGATCAAAACCTTCTTTAGACAATAGAACACATCGTTTAACACAGGGGATGTTCCGAGAAGGATTGAGCTCGCAACTCATCTCCCAACACCCCAGGTCACCTCCTAAGTGGTAATATATGCTCGCCACCTCGTTTCGCCAGTCTTTTGTCTCACATAGTGATAAAAGTTCGAAAAAAAATTGTCCTGCTGGCCAAGATATAGCACGCGGAAGATAATCATGCCCAGTTCCGATGTCTGAAAATTAACATTAGGATCGTGTGAGAAAACACCGCCTGGAAACGCGAAGATAACAAAAATGGGTAATTTATATGAGCTCATACGGCCGTTCTGGATGATCCCATGGGAGTGAGGCCTTGGAGACGTGTTGATAATGCTCCCCGTGCGTAATAAATGCATTCATGCCAAACAATTTGATAGTGAACGAGAAAAAAGTTTCTTCATTCAAGAGATATTGAGCTCCAAAGATAGATGCTCACATGAACACCGATCTAATCTGGCTAATTCCTGTTTGCCGCGTTCGGAAGTTGTAAAGACGAAAGACCTCAAGACGACGTCCCCTGAGTGCTGGCGAGTACGGTAGAGGGAGAAGCAGGATCCGGTAGCAGCGTGAAGGTGCCCCCATCCCCCACTCAGCAGCCTGACGCAGGGGAATGATCGCATTGCTCATTGCGACCATCCCGAGGCGCTGCTCTTCTGGGGCGCGGGCCAGCTCACAGTCCTTGAGCGGCGTGAGCACCTTGCCGGTCTGGCCCTGACGCATGGGGAACGCCGAGTCAGCCACGACTCCCGTGTCCTCCTCCGTGAGCTCACGGTCGCCTAACTTGAGCTGGAACTGCCGGCTCGTCTCGCCGTCGTTTCAGGAACCTGGACAGTTGTGTCTTGCCCACACGACCATGCCGTCAACTCCAAAGCAGAGCGTCCCTGTAACGAGAACGGAGTGGAGCCACCCGTTGTACTCGGCGTTCTGGCGGTCTGGGTCAGTCGGTGCCTTCACGCGGTAGTTCTTGCCGTTAATAAAGCCCCACACGCCCTTGACCAGCGGCTCCTTTGCCTCTGTTCGTTCAGCCCACGCGCGTTGCTGTTGTTTTGTTGGGTGCCGTATCCCTGCGTCGGGTAGCTCGAGGAGCGTCGAGAGCAAGGCCGTCTCTGCACGCTGGAGGACGCGCGACATGGTGGGCGGCGGGATGCCGAAGATCTCGCACAGCGTCTTCTGTTCGACAGCGGCGGTGTAGGAATGCAAGAGGCAACCTAAAACGGCATGAATCGTCACGAACGCAGGCGGACGACCGGGGCGACCAACGCCAGACAAAACGATGTAGTGTCGGTTGAATGCTGCGAGAAGAATGTCAAATGATCCTGGCGGTAGCGAAACGAGAGTGATAAAACTCCCTTCATTACGGCTTCTTACAGAGTGTACCACGATGGCTCGATGGGGGTAATGAGTGCCTCGCGCACGATGGTGTTGCGCTCCTTGACTAGTAGACGCGCTCGGAGCAGGATGAGAAGGCGCTTGCGCCGCTGGCGGCCTGCTTGCTCGGTGAGGAGCAACTGCAACCCCAAATTCATGCTCGTGGTTGGTTTAGGACTGAACGAAATGCGCTGGTTTTTGGTGGTCCAAAATCTATTGGACAACATGCATTTCAATGTCGATGTCTTTTTTTGTATGACACAAAATGGATTTGCGTCCGTAATTTGCGTCAATTTTGGAAGGCTCTCATTCAGTTGTATTATGTTTCAATGGGTGTTTCTGAGTGTTATTTGAGGAGTCAAGATTAGGGTTTAGCACTCATTTTGACCATACTATTGAACTCCCAGCCTTGACATCACAACCCTACGCCTCATGCGCCTCGGACACAAAAAATGTGCACGAGGCGCAGATTTGATGATACAATGACGATGCCAAGGCAGTCACATATTATGTGTCTACCAATAAAATTGAGGAAACTCTCGTGTATACTCCGTGGCTGTTGTGGCTTGTGGCCCCAAAAGTCACATCACGCCTGCCGACACAGGTTCCTAAGAACGATTGGAGTTCTCTGCGGGTTCTTGGGATAGGCTACTCGCTAATCACTCTGATCTCGTCGTCGTCCATTCGGATACCACCACGTCCGATAAAATCACCGAGGCACGGAATCTCGTGACTGCAGAATGCCAACTTGATGTAGAGCTCCTGTTCCTTGCAGCGGGTCAAGACTCGATCTAGAGCAATGCGTTCATCAATGTCGTCGGAGCAGGTGAACACAAAGAGGTCATTGAAATACGCTCTACAGAAATCCTTCTGTTTACTGAACACATTCTAAATGAGACGATTGAAGACAGACGGACTGCAAACAAGTCCCTTTGGAGTCACTAAATATTCAAACTGGTGATTGGCTAGAATGCTGTGTACGGTATATCACGTTCAGTAGCCATACCTGGAATAACCCTCCCCCTCTCTTGGCTGAGAAGAGCCACGTGCCGGCCATGGCATCAAGACCATCTTTTTTTACGCGGAATGGGAGTCGCTGGGATCCGGGTCGTAGCATTAATTCCCCTGAAGTCCTCCACAATACGCCAACCCACCAGGTTTTTACGCAGAATGTCGGGGACGAGTATGGCGACTTGGATGGTCGGATGATTCGTGCGCAAGCATTTCCGCCGTCCACTTACGCACAGTTAGTCTCATTTCCTCACTCAACCTGAATTGTTTGCGAGCGAGCGATTTGGAATCGACGAGCTCGATCTCAGCGACGATGTCGTTTGATCTTCGTTGTGGCGTGCGGGTAGCAGCTCGCGGAAGACATCATCGCGGTACTCGAGAAGCATGCTTTTTGCTGGATGCCCTTTTAACCCTTTTGCTCGCGATACATTTCCTATTGTAAGAAATTCCTAATGTTATGGCTCGGGTTCTTGCAAAACCTAGCCTATTGCTAGGTTTTGCCCTAGCAAGCGAGCAAAAGGGTTAATTTATCCCAATCAGAGCCAAGTTGACGAATGGCTTTTTCGGAGAGACACGTATGGCAACGCAGAAGTCGCCTTCGCTCACCTTCACCGTCCGGAACTGGCGAGTCGACAGGGCCTTTGTCTCGCCGAAGGTCTCAGAGATGTGGCTGTGTTTCGCAGAAGCCCATCGTGTCATCGTGCTCTAGAACTTCTTGCATGCGACGCCGTGGACTTTTGTGGCGAGCATTGTGCTTCACACACACACTGTCGAATCTCAGACGCTTTGTTGGAGGAGCGCGATCTGACCGCTTGAGTTGACCAATCAATGTCGGGGTTAACCGACAGCAATCATGATATTCACAATAAGGTGTGGTTTTCCTCAGCAACATCCATTAAGAAAGCTGCTACACTATACGCAGGAAGCCCGATTAACTGTATAGTAAATCTGACCGCTTTTTGAAGCAGAACTGTGCAGTGGCTTCGAACACGATGTCACTTCGATGTGACGAAGTGCGAGGCCTTTTGCCAGGTAAGGGAAACGGATATAGGCTCAGTGCGTATAAGACAAGTAAATTTACACACCAAGCGACCTGCGACGTGACAATCGCAGCTCTGGCTTCGTACCTCACGTATGTATCCATCAGTGGTTCTTTGTACCTTAAGCAAAGGGGAAGTATGTCCATTTTGGCGCGCTCCCGCACAACCAGACCTGGTCGCTGCCAGCTCAGAACAGCCAGTACACAAACATTATACAACACTCGAGGACTAGGACGGAAGTTGCCTTCGATCCGCTAGTCCTTACACCTGGGACGGAGATTGCTCGATCCCAGGCAATATTCAATCACTCTCCAGACCGATATGAAGTGCACCAGGTGCCTAGCGCAGGATATGAAATGCCTCGAACTCTGAGGGACCCAGA
>JAADVR010000814.1:0-15194 GCA_023335855.1 Pythium scleroteichum
GAGTTGACCCATGAGAGTCGGCACCGCGCCGGCGGCGACCAGAGCCGCTTGGCTCTGCGAGCTATCCTTTGCGAGAACACCGAACGCACAGATCGCGAAACGAGATCCGTTCGCGTCGCCCTCACGAACCAATCGCAGAATACCGTCCAGGGCTTCGGCTGCGATTGCTTCGGTACATGCATCGGGCTGGTTCTCGACGAGACAGCCCAGAGCCATCGCAGCCCACGGCCGCACGATGTCGCAACCATCTGATGAAATCAATGTCACCAACAGTTGGAGCACGCCGGTTCCAATCGCCAACGCTTGGCCGCTTGGGTTCCGCAAAACGACTAGACCGAGCAGCACCGACGCAGCCATCTTCATCTCCTCTGAACCGGCCGTGATGATCGATGCCAGCGACTCCACCATTACAACGGTCGACAATGGATCCTTCACGTGCTTGTCGCCCTCACCGATGAGACTAGCTAGTAGCAACGTCGCGGCGAACTGCAGATCGCCGCTACTGGTTTGTGTCAGCTCTGCAAGAGCACCGACCACGCCGCTTGAGGCGATCGCAGCTCGCATCTCCTCGCTGTCTTCGAGTAGGACCTGGCAAACGGCAGTCGCTATCGTTCGGTGAGTCTCCGTTCCGGTGCGTATCACGTCCACGAGACACTCGACCACGCCGGCCGCTTTGGCGGCAGCTTTGATCAGCGGTCGTCCTCTCAGGAGGACTTGCAAGCCTTTCAGAGCTGTGGCTGTTACGCCGACGGTCCCGCCGCGGGCGCAGTTCACGAGCTCCTCGATCGCGCTTGTGCGGGCGATTCGCTCCGGAATTTGTTCTCCAACAGATAGGAGCTCTCGCATGGCTGCCACGCCGTTGGCAGTTGAGGTCTCATTGTTGGGGTCGAGGAGTTCAGCCACAGCTGACATCGAATCCACGGCTGGCGAGGGGTCTGCCGCCAAGAGACGCGCTAGCAAGTCACCGCGGTTTCTGCTTCCTGGCCATCTCGCATCCGGAGCTGTCTCACCAGCGTCGGGACCGCGCCGGCAGTCTCGACAGCTCCCCGAGCAGCTTCGTTGGTTCGGACGCAATCCCGTAGCAGAGGGAGCACGCACTGGCGAACAAGCCCGAGCTATGGCACGCGAACTGGACGAGACGCGTCGCCACAGGCTGGCTGAAAAACGAGTCTTGCGCCTCTTGTGAGTCCACCACCAGCACCCACAGCGCTAGCATCGACGCGTGGACCTCGTCCGCCGACTCGGAGAATAGCATTCGGGCCAGCCGACCAACGGTTCCTAGCCGTAATGCTTCCTGCTTGGCCTCTGTGTGGTTCTCCACGACTCGTGCCAATGCCGAGGCCGCGTTCGCTCGCTGGACCTCGTGCTCGGATAGCAGCAACTCCAGAAGGTTTGCGATCGCGCCGGCTTCCAGTACCGCGGTCTGCGTCTCTGGATTGTTCTTGGCCAGCTCCTCAAGCAAGATGCAAACGTTCGCCATGTTGAAACCGTCGCTCGAGCTCAACAGCCAAGCCACCAGCTCCACGCCGCCCCCGTGGATCAGAGCGTCAAGTCCGGCTGCCGAGTCCCACACGAGAGTACAGAGCGCGAGCGTGGTCTTCATGAACGCGTCGTGCGCCGCGACTTGGACGTACGCGACCAAGAGCGGCACGGCGCCAGCGTTGATGGCCGCGGTCTGAGCGGCTGGATTGGCTCTGACGAGCGAGGCCAGGGTGTACGCCGCAGTGCGTTTCACAGTCTCGACGTCCGACTCCAGCAGAGCCACCGCGACTGCGACCGCGTCGGCATCGCAGG
Organism: Pythium scleroteichum; assembly: GCA_023335855.1. Classification (NCBI taxonomy): domain Eukaryota; phylum Oomycota; class Peronosporomycetes; order Pythiales; family Pythiaceae; genus Pythium; species Pythium scleroteichum. The sequence goes on from JAADVR010000814.1 coordinate 1,795, forward strand.
CTGCCGACTGGGCGTTTCGGTTCCTGTCGACAAGTGCACGTAGTGCGAGCAGCGGGTTGATTCGCTGCGTCGCGCCTCCTCCACGAGCCACCTCGACGAGCCGTTTCTCTCCGCCTGCGTCCAGCACGGCGTCTTGAACGTGGGCGTTGCCCTCAGCGAGGCGCGCCAACACTAGCATGGCGTTGGTGACCACGCCCGAGTCCTCGGGGGCTAGCAATGAAACTAGCAAAGGCACAGCCCCCGCGGCGAGCGCACGCGCCTGGGCCAGTGGGTAGCTCGCCACGAGGTTGGCCAGCGTCACCAGCGGTTCCACGCGTTTGGGGATCTCGTGAAACAGGCCGACGAGTGCCTCGACTGCGTTTTCCTCGACGAGAGGGGCTGGTGGTCGTCGACGAACTGGTTCAGCGCGGTGGCCGCGTAGACCGCGTTCGAGTCGGCGAAGTCTCCACCTGATGCAGCAACAACGCGATCGCGCCGGCTTCCGCCGCGACGCGTCGTGTGGCCGCGTTGTTGAACGTGACCATCGTGAGTGCAAAGGCTGCGGCTGCAGGCTCCCTGTCGCTGCCTGTGGCTAGCACGTCGACGAGCAACGGGACGACGGGAATACCCAGCGTTGCGTTCTGGACGATGGTGTTGTCCTGGAGGAACGTGCCGATCGCTAGGACCACGGCGAGTGTGTTGCAGCGCGACTGGAGCATCGCCACGATGGGTCCCATGACGCCAGCCTCGACCGCAGTGCGTTGAGCAGACTCATTGCCGGCCGTGATACTTCCGACTGTCTCGAGGGCATTAAGCCTGGCTGCTTTCGGGCCGGCGGCCATGATCGCGACGAGACGATCCATGATATCGGCGTCAAGCGTCGCCTGGCGACTGGAAGCGTCGCTGTGCACGAGATTCCTCAGCAGGAGCGTGTCGTTGGCGAGCGCAGCGCCGTTGCTGGCGCGAATCCGAGCAAAGACACGAGGCAAAACACCGGCAGCCACGGCCTGTGCGTTGGCGCACGCGTTACCGTCGATCAGATGCGCGAGCGCAAGGCTGGCCTCGGTCGTCTCGCTGTCCATGGACGACTTGATGAAGTCGACGAGCGTCCCGATCGAGCTCCCATCGACTGCCATGTGCTGGGCGCCTTGCGGTCGGTTAAGAACGAGGTTGGCGAGTTCACTTGCGGTCGTGGACACGGAATTGTCGCTTGTCGAGGCCGAGCGGAGCAGCCCGACGAGACGAGGCGTCGCTCCGGCCTCGACAGCCTGCGCTTGGGCATCTTTGCTGCGACCCAGAAGCACCGCTAACGCGTGGCTTGCCTCCGTCTTCACCGTGCTGTCGGGAGACTCGAGAAGACCAGCGAGGAGCCTCGCGGCGCCAGCGTCGGTCGCCAGGACCTTGCCGACATCGCTCGCGTCCACGAGACATCGCAACGCCTTGGCGGCATTTGCGGCCTCGTCGCTGCCTCTATGCGTCGCTAATACACCCACACTGCCTCCATAGCGGACGCTTCCAGGGCTCGCGACTGCGCGAGGGGGTTTCCTTCGACGAGCAGCGCCAGAGTGAGCACCGCTTCCGACGCCACACATTCGTGATCGCCGGTTAGCAACTCCACAAGCACGTCGATCGCGCCAGCGCTCGCCGCCAGCTAGCCACGAGCCGCCGAAGCAAGAGCAGCGCGCGAGCTCGAGCCACGAGCTCTCCATTTGCCAGAACCTCGACCAGCGGCACCAACGCCCCGGCTTTGACCGCCGCTGCTTGCGCCTCCGCGCGGCCGTGGATGAGTCGTGTTAGCACATCGAGCGCTCGCAACGGCACGACGTCAACTCGAAGCAGCTCCACGAGAGCCTCGACGCCGCCCGCAGTCGCCACCGCCGCCTGCGCGCAGGCGCTTCGCTCGACCACGCTCTTCAACACGTCAAGCGCCTCGCTCTGCTGTCCACGCGCACCGCGAAGCTCCGAGACCAGTGCCGCTGCCGCAGCAGCGCGAGCGGCCGCGTCTGGCGCGACGAGCCGCTCGAGGAGACTTGGGAAGGCAGTGCTGCTCGACATCGGAGACGTTGGATAATGTGACACCGAGTGAACCCAGCGAACAAGGGTACGGTGTATTAATGCCCACTAATACTGAACTTCCCACACGTTCATGACGGAGGCCCACGCTTCGCTCTGAAGGTCACTTGTCTCTGAGGCGGCGGGCGTCAACGCGAGTTGGAGTGGCCGGCGCTGTCCGTTTCGCTTGGATACTGTGGAGGCGTCCGATCGTGCAGACAAGCTTGGGAGTTCGCTCGGCATTTCCGTAATGAGAGCCTGAGAGTGTTGCGACCGAGATGGATTCGCGCAGGAGTGGTGGTTGCGTGGAGCGGACGCTTACGCGTGATGACTCTCCGAGCGAAGGTCTCTTTGCTTGCGGAAGATCCAACTCATCGTGGGTTTGCTCATGACCTCTCAAACTGGATGACCACAAAACAGTCTTCACGTCCAACTGACAACCAGAAGAATGGCCACAGGCATCCCTGGCGGCTTCCAAAGGTACAGATCGCACGAGCTTTCGGTTCCAAGCGAGCTCTTGTGGAGATATCCACTGTAGCCAGTTGTCTCCCACGTTTCCCAAAGCCAACAGTTTACCCACCTCCCACCAGATATGGACGCGTCAAGCTTCCATTGGCCGTTGACGCGAACTTGCACTACCCACCGTCATTCTCACACTACCAGCGCTCCTCTCGATCGGTATCTTCAGATGTCAACTGGTCTCCTCGCTGGCAAGACCAACAGAGCGCTATGGCGCCTCCATTTCGCCGGTGCTTGTGGCATACTCGGCGATGCAAGGCAACTGCATTCCGGCGTATGTCCCTTGTGCGGCGCAAGGTCCCAGTGGGTCGCCTCGAGAGGCACCCGCATGGGAACTGTGTCTCGGCCAGGTCTACAATGGGTGGATCTCCACCACCACACTCGGCACGATCCCAGATCGGCTCGCCAGCGCGGATCCGAACGTGCGCTCGCTCGCAGCGACCAAGCTCGTCTCGCTGCTCGGCGGCAGCCTCTCGCAGAACGAAGCGCTCGACCTGCTAATCTCCAAGCCTTCACTGACCAGCGGAAGCGCTCGCGATGCTGTCGTGTCAGCTTGTCCGTGCTCTCGTGAAGATGCTGCGAAGAGAGCCCGTCGACGACAGTCGAGCGTCTCAGGTCCTCACTCGTGTTCTCCACAAGTATCGGCCGGCTCACACACAGGCGTTCGAAGCAGGCGTGCTTGTTTGCCTCTTTGAACGGCTCCGGATTGGCAGCGGCGACTCGCTCGTCCATGACACGGCGGTGCTGGCCGAACTCATGCGCAATAGCTCTGCACGCACCGCTGTGATCGACCACAAGATGCTCGGTCGGCTCGTCGAGATCCTCACCACGGGCTCTGACGCGATCAAGCGCCACGTGCTCACGATCGTCGGGGCGTCGTGGAAGACTCGCCGGCCGGTCAAGCCGCCGCTGCGGAGGCCAGCGCAGTGAAGGCACTCGCGAAGTCCCTGCGACTGGGCAGGCCGAAGCCCCTTGTGACTCTCATCAAGCTCGTGACAGACTGTCCACAAGCACAGTCTCGTGCTCTCGTGGCAGGCGTCGTGCCGCTACTTCTCAAGCTCGTTAGTTCCAGCGGCTACGACGTGGCCACGAGCGCTGTGCTTGCGATCGGTCGACTCACGGAAGGCAACGCTGCGGCGCAGCACGCAGTTCTTGCAGCCGACGGCGTGGCGGCACTCGTGGCGGCGGCGGGTCATGGTCCTATGGAGCGACTCTATCACGCTCTTTACGCGCTGCGCTCGCTCGTAGCCGAGAACACCAAGGCCCAGACAGCTGCAAACAAGGCCGGCGCTGTCGCCGTCGCTGTGAGACTGCTACGCTCGGACGACCACGTGACGAAGCTGCACGCGGCATACACGCTCGCGGTCCTCGTCCGTGGCCACGCAGCCTCCCAGACAGTAGCTCAGATCGTTGGCGCTGTCGAGCTGCTGCTCGCTTTTGCACAGGTCGCGGCCCCCGACGACGCGTTCGTCAAGACGACGCTGGCGCTCGTGGACCTTGTGAAGGGCTCTGCTGCCGTGCAAGAAGAGCTGATCCAGTCGATCGACGTCGTGGTCGGCCTTCTGCGGCGGAAGGAGAACAAGAGGAACGTGCTGATCGTGCTGCACGAGCTCGTCAAGGCCAAACGCGAGGCATCGGCAGTGATTGTCAAGGCAGGCGCTGTCACTGACCTCGCTGAGCTGCTTCAGGACGGACGCGAGGACGAGCGAGAAGTCGCCCGTTCGGTGCTCACGGGTATGGCCACCGCCGCCGAGGGCGAGTCGGTGAGCGGTTGGGTGTTTGGCCACCTCGCTCGACTTTGGCAATCAATCACGTGAGTCGAGAGAGAATCGAGTGAGACGGATCGAGACCAAGACAATATCGATTTATGCGAATCGGTTTGAGTGTACCTGTGTAATCCGATTATGTTGGTAAAATGATCCAAAGATGAAACCAAACTAGTACAATTAAGCCTGTACTTCACTATAACCGGTGCTTTATTGATACTGTACCCAAGCCCAGGCAACATGTGCATGTGAGTGATGGCAGCAAGTTCTCCCAACGTCAATTTTGAGTTTTGACCAGTTGTCACAGGTAACTCTCCAGCTAATTTGCCTTCGACAGACCTCTTCAATCTCTCCATCATCCATTTTCAGAGGTTTCCTGCGATACAGCAGTCCCTCAGTGTGGGCAATACACTCGTCGCCATCCCCTTCCCATGTGATTTCACCATCGTCGATGGCTTCCGCATCCGACGCCGCCGTCGCCATCGTCCAGCGCCCGGCGTCGTCCCCCGCGGACGCGCTCCGCGACCTCCTTAGCGCACCGCCTCAGCTCCAAGCGGCGGCGCTGCCTGCTGGCGCCGTCGTTCACCTCGTCAAGCTGCTCGCTGCCAGCGAGGGCCGCCTCCAAGAAAACGCTGTGGGCTTATTATCGCAACTTGTACAGGGACCAGAAGCTGCGCAAGCTGCTGCAGTCGACGCAGGCGTCATCGAGGGATTGGTACGTGTTCTGACGGCGGAGAACACGACGAGAACGAAACAGCTCGCGATGCTGACGCTGCGCCGCGTGGTCGATGGCCACGTCGACAATCAAGTCGCGGCAGTCGAAGCCGGCGCAATTGCCGCGCTTGTCAAGCTAATGAGCGATTTTGGTCAAAGTAGCGTGGCTGCTGCGGACGCGGCGCTCACGCTCGCGTGCGTTGTCGACGGGAGCGACGAAGCGCAGGCTGACGCTGCAGTTCATGGCACGTGCGGCGCGCTCGTTCACTTACTGCAGCAGGGTGTCGGCGATGGACGTGCGAACGCTGCGAAGGCTCTGGGCTCTCTCGTCCACGGCAATGTGGCCGCTCAACAGGCTGCTCTCGACGGTGGTGCGATCGCAGGACTCATTGAACTGCTGAACTCTGACACCACTGGCGAGAAGATCGAGGCCTGCCGCGCGCTCGCCTTTCTCACCAGAAAAAACGCACCAGCGCGCAAGCTCGCGACAAGCGCTGGCGCCGTGCCCGTTCTTCTGAGTCTCATCCGATCATCGGCTGAAGACGACCAAGCGGCGAACTCTGCCGCTCTCGAACTGGGAAATCTCATACTCAACAACCGCCGCCAGGAACCAAATCGTGTCGATGCAGCTTCGATTGGCGGCTTTGTGGAGTTTCTTCGATCGGAAGTGCGATTCGAGACTACAGAGGCCAGCCTCGCGCTCGCCCATATTGTCGAAAACAACACCGAAGCTCAAGACCAAGCGATCGAGGGTGGCGCAATCCCTCGTCTCCTCAATCGCTTGCAATTATATAGCGGGCGTGGTGACGAGATTGTCAATGATTTGCACGCGCTTGCGAATCTGACACAGGGCAACGAGATCGCCAAGGAAGCAGTTGCAGACAGTGGCGTTGTCATCCGAGTGATTGGGATCGTTCGTGAAAGTAGCGAAGACGCTCAATGCAACGCACTGCATTTGCTGAGCTCAATGGTCGAGGACGACGAAGGTGTGGGGGCTGCTGCTGTCAGCGCCGGCCTCGTGAATACTTCGGTGGGTTTGCTTGCAACCCCGAAGACTTGCTCGGCTGCAGCCGAATTCCTGGCACGACTATTGTATCTCGCACGACGATTGTACGATGATTTCCCAGCAGAGGAAGCCGCTCGCGAGGCTGGGGCCCTCGTTGCTCTCACCCGAGTTCTCTCCGAGGGGCCAAGTGAGGCGACCGCTAATGCGGCTTTGGCCCTGTCTGAGCTGGTGGGGACCGACGCAGCTTCCAAATCGGTCCTTCTGGGGCTGAATGGAGTCGGATTACTCGTTGAGCTACTAGATACCAAGAAGACTGACAACGTCGAGGCGGCAGCAACCGCTTTAGCGTGCCTCGCATACGGCGATCCAGTAAGTCGAGATGCTGTCGTTGACGGAAACGCGATTGCTGCGATGCTGGACGCGATCCGCAGCGACGTCGAGATGGAAATGTCCGTCTCGGTCGTAACACTCGATATGGTGGCTGACATCTTGACAAGATGCCCGCGCGCGCAAGCCAGGGCACTCGAAGACGGCGCTGTCGTCGTGATGGCGCAGCTGTTGAAGTCGGGATCTCTTGAAGAGAAAGAAACGAGCGCCAGGGTCCTCGGCCACTTAGTTGACTCCTTTCCACCTGCACAAGCCGCTGTACTCAAGGCAGAACTGGTTCCCATATTAGTGGAGCATGTCTTGGACGAGTCCATGGACGTGCAGTCAGCCTTACGCGTCCTCCGACATCTCTCCGAATCAAATGCGTCATATCAGGAAAGCTGCATGGCAGCCGGCGCCATCCCCGCCGTTTTGAGCATGTTGAAGCGTCGAGACGATCTTGCAGTGCCCAACGCGTTGTTCGCGCTCGAAGCTCTCATCACGAAGAACGCAGGAGCCCAGGATCAAGCAGTGGCGAGTGGAGCGCTCTCGTGCCTAGCCTCCTACTTGTCAGATGATCCGGAAACAGTCGCGGCCTTTGCCGTATCTGTTCTAAATCATCTCAGTGGATATGATCCTGCGGATTTTATCGAGGCCGACGGCATCCTGCTTCTTGTCGACCTGCTGCACTCGGATCAAATTGATGCGGAACTGAGTGCCTTAGACCTGCTGAATGAACTGGTGAATCGCCATCCTAATACCCGAGCGTTGGTCGTGGAAGCCGGAGCCATCACGGCGCTCGTTGAGGTGTTTCAAGCCAACAACGAAATCAAGACACAAAAAGCTGGCCAAGCGCTTGCACTACTGGTCGAAAATGATGCGATTGCTGAAGACCAAGCTGTTCACGCCGGTGCTATCAGTTGTCTCGTCGCAAAAATCCAGAATCCCGGTGCTTTGCGCGCACTCACAGCAATTGTCAAAGGCCATCAAGAGGCGCAGGAACAATTGTTGGAAACAGAGGTGCTGCAGCGTCTATTCGAATATGTCAACGATCAATCCGAAAGCGTGAGAATCGACGCGCTAGCTTTACTGAACTCTGCGATATCCGGCAGCGGGCAGGAGGAACCTACGACTGTGTGTGCTATGAAGTTTCTTCTTTGGGTATTGCAACGGGCTTTTCAAGAGAGCAAAGGCGATGCCGCGGTCGTTTTCGCGAATCTGCTTGAAGCAAACGCCGCTGTGCTTGCTAAGGAAGCGGTTACTGATGGCGCCGTCGGTATCCTGTCAGATTTGCTTGACGTTGAAACGAGCGATGAAATGGTGAAAGCCGCCGAAGCTCTGCACTACTTGGCAATGGCCGAGCCACTAGCCGTCGAGCTGTTGTTGGAGACCAGGGTGGTGGAGCGTGTCGTGGGCTTTATCTGTGAGGGTGTGTGCGAGAACAAGTCCAATGGACTGTTGAGTCTGAGCTGGCTTGTCAAAGAAAATCAGGGTCTTGGTGCGGCTGCCAGCGATGCGGGAGCTCTGAATATGCTATTTGAAAGCATTGAAATTGATGACGACGACGTGAAGATGGTCACGATGCTTGTTATTCAGAACCTGGTTGAGTCGTGCGATTCGGCGCTCGCCTCCGTTCGATCGAAGGGAGTTATGGAGCTTCTGGTGTCAGCCATGCGTGGCCCATCTCGTGATCTCATCCTATGCACCCGATTTGCTGTTGGGGAGATCATTGATCGATCCGATGCGGGTGCGATCAGCAATGAGACGATTCTTGACATCGTGGACGCAGTGATCGAGGCGATCAGCAAGCTGGAGGGTGACGATGCTGATGCGGGGTATGCAACTGGGACGTTAGTCTCAATGCTAGTGATCAACAACCGAGCGGCACAAGAAACCGTTCTCAAGAACGGAATGCTCACTTGCTTCGTGGATTTCCTTCGCGAAGGCTCAGTCGCAGCGAAGCTTGGATCCGCCGTAGCTGTCTCAGGTCTCGCTAAGAATCAGCCTGACGCGCAGAGGGAGCTTGTGGAGGGTGGCGTTTTGTCTGTGCTGATCGAGCTCATGCGAGATTACGATGGCTACGAGGTCGTTGCTGCGGTCGACGCACTGGGAAATATCGTCGCATGCGACAACGCGTATCAAATGATTGTGTTGGAAGGCGGTGCAGTACCGATACTTGTGGACTTTTTGAAGAACGACGAAGACGATGTGGTATCCAGTGCGGGTTTGGCTCTGAGCTGTCTAGTCTGCGGGAATGAGAACTCGACTAGAACCGTTGTCGATGCTGGTGCCTTTGAACTAGTAACCAAGGGCTTCAAGTCGACAACGAGCGAAAATAAAGTATACTGTGCGATGGCGCTGTTGGGCTTCTTTCGAGCTTCTCCGAGCCGACGATCGCCGGCGCTCGAAGACGAAGTGTTGTCGTGTCTTGTTGAGACGATGCGAGTTGAAGAAGACGACGAAACGAGAGCGGATATCGTGGAGGCACTGGGGAATTTTGTCGAGAACGACAGAGCCAACCAAGATGCAGTCGTTCGTGCTGGCATCATGGACCCACTCGTGGATATCATTCAGTCGTCACGACGTGACACCAGAACCAAAGCGATCACAGCCTTGAATTGTCTCATCGCCAAGAACGACGCTGCTCAAACTGCTGCAGTTGCCGCGGGGGCTGTCGGGTGTCTAGTGGGGACGATCTCTGCTGGAGGAGATACAGTTCGCTCAAACGCAGCAGCGCTGGCGCTCACCCTGCTGGCTGAAGGACGACCGGCCGGTCTCCACCACGTTTTTCAAGTCTTGGAGGGGGCAATTACCACCAACCCAACCTAACGCGCAGAATAAACTGGAGAGAAGCGTGCCTTGCTCGCATTTGCTGTGAACTACCGATAAGGACTGATCTCAGTCAAACCTCTCTAATCGAGTATTTTTGAGTTGGGTGGGTAACGGCTCCGCTGCAGCTTGGGAATTGTTTCCTTTGTTTGTTAATACGGTGTCACGCTGTTGTGGGCACACTGGAAAAGCACGACGTTCCCAACCCGGGGTGACCAATAAATCCTACTAATCATCCATTTATAGGGTATTTCCATTCGTTGTTTTGTAGGGCGATTGGCTTCCTTCGGCTCTCCTGAATTCATTTATAGAGGTTACGTAAACAGAATCAGCGACTGCAAGAAGAGTTGGGTGATGACAAGATGAGTTAGGTGACCACGTGCCAGTGGAGTATGCTCCCTCACCGCGACCACCAGCAATCCATCCGCTTGACGATCCCCGGAGCCACACCCGGAGCCGCCGCCGCTCTCATCCAGCGCCTGTCGGCGTCCCCTGCAGAGGCGCTCGCCGCGCTGCTCGCGCTCGCCCGACCAAATGGCAGAAGCGCCGCAGGTCGGCGCCATCGACGAGCTGGTGCCTCTGCTGGTGTGTGCCGACGCCACAAGCCCAGCGCTCTCTGTGCTGGCTATTCTCGTGGACGAAATCGCTGCCGCTCAAGCTGCGCTCGTTCAAGCCGGCGGGCTTCCGTCCGTCGTCGCGCTGCTCGGCAGCGACGAAGATCGAGTTCGAGAAGACGCCGCGCGCCTGCTCTCGCTGCTCGTCCGCGGATCCGACGCGGCACGAGTGGCGGCAGTGGATGCAGGCGCCATCCAGCCGCTGGTATCTCTGTAAAAACCCGATGAAGGCGGCCGGACCAAGCAGCTCGCGATGCTGGCGCTGCGCCGAGTCGTCGATGGCCATCCCGACGGTTAACTGGCGGCGGTCAAAGCCCGCGTGATTCCAGCGCTCGTCGATCTCGCGAACGGGGTCGAACGCGACGGTGCAGCTGCTGCCGACGCTGCGCTCACGCTCGCGCTCGTTGTGAACGAGTGTGAAAGAGGCCAGGCCGTCGCGCTGGCAAATGACGCGGGCTCGGCGCTGGTTCTCCTGCTACAAGCCGACGCTGGAGATGGGCGCGTGAACGCGGCGAAAGCGCTAGGCTGTCTGGTCATTGGCAACGCCCCAGCGCAGCAGGCTGCCATTGAAGCCAATGCGGTTGCATGCCTCGCTGGACTACTCGGCTCCGGCACGACTGCCGAGAAGATCGAAGTCACCCGCGCACTGGGCTGCCTCACGAAGGAGAACGAGCTCGCGCAAAAGCTCGCAACGCGATTCGGCGCCGCACGCCGTCTAGTCGGGCTCTCCCGCTCGGCTTCCCAGGACGAACACGCTGCGACGACGACGGCCGTGGATCTCGGGAACGTCGTGCTCAACAACCGCCACGACGACGACGCTTGAGTGGAGGCGTCTTCAATCGGCGGCTTTGTGGACTTTGTACGGTCCGAAGTGCATACCGAGACCAACGAGGCGATTCTCACACTCGCTCATGTCGTGGACAACAACCCCGACGCGCAGAAGCAAGCGACCGAGGCCGGCGCGCTCTCTTTTCTCATCGATCGCGTGCGACGCGGAACGCGTGAAGGTCTCGCCAATGAGCTTTTAGCGCTCGCGAATGTGGTCGGCGACGACGAGGTCTCGAAGCGCACGGTTGTGGAGAGCGGCATTCTCTCTAAAGTGGTCGAGATCGTACGAGGCGGCGCACCGGACGCGACAACCAGCGGCCTGCGCCTGCTGAGTTCGGAAGGAGAGAGCGTGGCGAGTGGGATTGCCGAGACTGTGGTGACGCTGCTTGAAACTCAACAAAGCGAAGAAACGTGCTCGGCAGCGGCGTGGTCCCTCGTTCAACTAGTAGAAGCATCTCCAGCGGCGACAGATCTTGCGCGAGAGAGTGGCGTGGTCAGTGCGCTCGTCCGATGTCTTTCCCGAGGGCCGAGCGAGGCGTGGGGAGTTGGCGTCTTCCTTCTCACCCATTTTCTGCGAACCTGTCCCGATGACACCAAGCCAAGCATACTAGAATCGCCGAGTGGACTCGTGGCCGACCATCGGGACATCCGACCTTGCTTTGTGGAAGCTGGCGCCGTCGAAGTTCTTGCCGAGTTGTGCGACAACGACGTGAAACTGCAGAGAGTAGTTGAAACCCTCGAGCCGCTCGTGGTGGATTACGAAGCCGCCCAAGAACAAGCTTGCGATCCCGCCGGGATCCGCCGTCTTTTCGAGAGAACCGAAATCCCGGGCGTGTTACGTCTTCTCATTGCTGTGTTTGGAGGAGACGGATTGGTCGCGATCGAGAAAGAACTGATTCCCAGGCTGCTCCAGCAACTAAGTGATGGGCCCTAGAGCGTCCGACTGGACACGCTCGTGGCGCTGAGATCCACCACGACTGCCACCACAGACGCGCTTGAGCAAGCCCTCAATGCTGACGGGATCGATCTCCTTCTTTGCATGCTGCCGATCGTCTCGCGTGAGGAACAAGAAATCGTTGCCATCACCGTCGCGAGCTTGCTGCAAGACAACACCGCGAGCACGCTGGGCAAGCCGTCGCCGCTGGTGTCGTGGGCGTCTTGAGTGATTTAATGAACGCCCAAGCGAGTGACACGATGGTGGAAGCTGCCGAAGCGCTCCATTATATTGCGCTGGTGGAGCCACTCGCCGTCCAGCAATTGTTGGAGACCAAGGTGGTAGAGCAAGTCGTGGGCTTCCTCTGTGAAGGTGTGTGCGAGGACAAATCCAACGGACTGCTGAGTCTGAGCTGACTTGTCAAAGGAAACCGGTCTCTGGGTGTGGCTGCCAGCGATGCGGGAGCTCTAGATTTGCTGCTTGAGAGCATTGAAGATGGAGACGACGACGTGAAGGCGATGGCGATGCTCGTTATTGAGAACCTGGCCGAGTCATGCGATTCACTGCTGCTAAGTTCGCGTGGCGCTGGTGAGCTTGTCCACTGTACACGAAATGCTCTCGTCGCGATCATTGATCGGTGTGATGCAGCTGCAACCAGCGAGGCGACGATTCGTGACATTGTGGACGCTGTGCTCCAAGTGGTCAGCCGCCTTGATCGCGAGGATGTCGAAACGGCATTAACACTTGTCAAGTTAGGTTACATTAACAACCGGACAGCGCGAGAAGCCGTTCTGCAGGCAGGTGTGTTCCGCCGCTTCATTGAGCTCATTCGCGGCGGCCTGCTCGCGGCGAAGCTTGGATCCGCCATGGCAGTAGCAGGTCTCGCTAAGAACCAGCCTGACGCGCAGATGGACCTTGTGGACGGTGGCGTCGTGCCTGTGCTGATCGAGCTCCTACGAGATTACGATGGCTACGAGGTCGTTGCTGCGGTCGGTGCACTGGCTGGGGGATATCGTTGCGAGCAACTACACGTATCAGACGATGGCGGTGGGAGGCGGTGCAGTGCCGCTGCTGGCCAAGTTACTGCGTAGCGACGACGAGGACGTGGTAGCCAGCGCGGCCTTGGCTCTGAGTGGTTTGGTCCGCGGGAACGAAGCCGCGATGACGGCGGTGATCGATGCTGGCGTGGTTGAACTAGTGGCCGAGGGCTTCCACTCGACGGCGGACGAGAGCAAAGCGTACTGTGCTGTGGCTTTGATGTACTTGTCTCTCGCGTCTCCAAGCCACGACAACACTTCTTCGTGTCTTGTTGACACGATGCAAGTCACCGACTACAATGAAGCCAAAGCCGAGATCGTGGACGCGCTGCGGGCTTTCGTTGACAACGACAGAGCCAGCCAAGACGCGGTCGTTCGTGCCAGCATCATGGAGCCACTCGTGGCAGTCATACGCGAGTCACGTCGTGACACGAGAACCAAGGCGATCGCGGCGTTGAGACACCTGGTCTCCGCCAACGACGCTGCTCAGACTGCCGCCGTCGCCGCCGGAGCGGTCGAGTGTCTCGTGGGGACGATCTCCGCTGGTGGCGACGACGCTCGTTCGACGGAAGCCGCCCAGGCGCTCGCTCTTCTCGCGGACGGTCGGCCATCGGTGTCATCCGAAACAATAGCCGCCGCATATGCACTCGCATGTCTCGCGTTCAACAACGCAGCTAGTCGTGATGCAGTGATCGAAGGGAATGTGATTGCGGCGATACTCGACGCGATTCGCAGCGACGTCGATTTCGACAAATC
>JAADVR010000815.1:0-15101 GCA_023335855.1 Pythium scleroteichum
CCGCTCTGAGGTCTCTCGTTGCCGTCAATCCCCCGCTTGCGTCAATTGTGCCGCGCTCGCGCGCTAGCATCTTCGCTGAGCAGCGGAAACAGCAGCGAGTCGCCAAAACGCCTCCATTGCTGAAGCGCAGGTTCGCTAGCGCGGGTGTCGCCAAGTTGAGCACCACGCACAGGAAGAGCTCACTCGACTTCGGCGCCGATATTCCGCGCGAGAGCTCCGGGGATGCAGAAGAGCATGAAGAAATCGTCGTGTTTAGATTAGAGGGCACATACTCCATCAATTGATTTCTGATCAATTTTAAATTTGGACAAATATCCAGAAATGAGAACTGAACAGAGTGGATATATTGTGTCCACGATATCCATCTTTTCTGTCCCAACCATGCATACCGGTACCTATTGGACTTTGACGGTACTTGAATTTTGAGCAGGAACATGCTATCTGTGCCGCACGGATAACGCACGGACCGTGCGTTATGTTTTGACAACGCTAATCAATGCGAGCCCACGGAGTATGTGGTCGTAATCATTCCTCTTCGAATGCTGGTGGCATTTTTTTGTCGTTTGAAAGCGCCCTCCCGACGGTACAATTGACGCCATCTCCCTGCGGGAAGCTGCGACAAAGCAGCTTTTGCAATCCACCAATGAAGATTCGATGGTGTTCGAAACGACGTCACGCACACATCGAAGGAACCGCATGGCTACTGTATGTGCCATCACCTCGTGGTGTGATGCTGCCGGCATGTCGGGTTTCGGCCCTGATCCGGGCAGACTGGGCATCGGCGTCGGATCCCAACAGATCTGGCAGCGCTCACCGCAGAATGAGAGCGTGCCACTGGCGGCCGCAAAAACGTTCACGTTAGATTGACAAACTACATTGCTCCTCGCAAACAAATATGGTTCTCCTCATCAGTGGCCGATTGCGGAGATATGCACTCGTCACGACCTGCACACGCATCTAGTGCACGTGATCTCCATACGCATAACCGTGTCGACGATCGCGAGAGGTCGTCCAGAGCAAAGCCACGATGGTTCTACCGAGTTCTTGCGGAAGTGTCCACCCATTGTGGTGGTGCAGTCGTGCGAATCCGCTCAGGACGCCACTTTCTCGTCCTCCACGACCATCGCGATGAGCTCGCAGATATCCTCGTCGCTAAGACACAGGGCCTCATCATCCGAGTGGCTGCCGGACGTCGCAATGTCCTCCGAATGGGCACTAGGACTACCGTAAGTTCGCATTGCGCGGCGCTTGGAATCGACTCGACGCTGGTTGTGGTTCGCGCGCTGACGATGCACTTCGCAGAGCCGGTGGAGGTCGCCGCCTTTCTTGACCGCTCGAGCGTTCGGACACCTTCCACTGGCGTACAGACAGCGCACACCGCTCTCCTCAGAAGCGCGACGCGGGGACTCTTCGAGGACGAACGAGGTCTTCATGGACGGAATTTGCTGCTTGGAGAATTCCAAAGTGAAGCTGCGATGTAATTCAGCTTCCATCAACATCGTCGTCAGCAGGCACCCGGAGACGTTGAGTCTTGCCGAGCGTGCGCCGCTGAACCCACGCCTGTCCAAATCTGCCATCAACATCTACACGTTGAAGTTGAACTCGTCGATTTCACCAAGCAACTGGATGCTGTACAATTGTGTGGCTCGACGACTGAGCCAATCCCCGACCGACCACACGTTCAAGTGTGTTCGATACAAAGACCAATACTGCAGCCTGGTCTGGACATGACGATGGGCACCCCGTGAGGCCCGCCCCAGCAATTGGTATACTCACCACTCACCGAAGAACTTTCTGGACGGTCTACTGTACAAGCAGGCAAGAACGCTGCGGTGGGAGGTGTACCGTACTGGCCACACATCACGTGGGAAAAGTCCGACCGGAATTCGTCGAATCATCCATATCCACAACCACAGTCACCCGCGAGGACAATCTCTCTTTCCCGCAAAATGTGCCTTGACAGCAACAGTTGCGCCATCTCGTCCCAGCGTTCGTGGGCATGGAGAGTCGTGTGTGAAGCCAGCCACAGCATCTATTACCGTAGTGCGTTTCCATCGGATGACCATGCTCCGCTTCCACAATTAGTGGCGTCGTGGATTTCGCGTTCGATCGCAAAGCCGTCGGCTCGTGGTTCGGGACGGTCATGGTTGCGATCTTTTGTCGTGGGCCACGAGCAATCCGATCGCTGGTTGTAAAGTGATGGTAATAGGTCGGACTTCAGCACCCACCAAAACACCGTATGCCTCGGATCAGTTCTGAGTCGTCGTTGGAAGTGTCGCACTCTTGGGTGCCGCATCTTGGATTGGAAACCTGAGCTCTTGCTCTCTCGTAGTCAATCCAAAGGGATCGATGTCGTAGTACAGTGCCATGATCGCCGAAGTATCCACAGATGCTTTAATTTCGAGCAAAATATTCGACACTTCTAACTCCACTCTTGACAAGCTCACATATTGTACGACTCGCTGATACACGAGATGCCCGACTGCGGCTTTACTCGGCCACGCTGTCATCGATCTCTTGCCACCTCGCCTGCGTCATGCTGGACCCACTCGGGTTTTCTGGCCACGGCAAGAGCAGCCGCGTCAGGTCATCTGGTCCGAAGTCTTCGCCAAACAAGATCACGCGAAGAATGGTGAAGTCCTCTTCCGTGAGCACCACCTGGTCGCGCCAGGACGCGATGGGATCAGGAATCGCTGCATCACCGCCATGGTTTCCCGGCGACCGCCGTCGTGATCGGAGCTGTCGCCGCTTGAGGTCGACGCGGCGCTGGTTGAGGTTGGCGCGCTGCCTGTGCTGCTCGCAGAAGCGGTGGAGTCCGCCGCCCTTCTTGTCTGTGCGAAGATACCGGCACTTCCCGCCGGCGTAGCGACAGAAGGCGTCGTCAGTCTCGAGCATTTGGTCGGGATCGCCTAGGCGAAGAAGCGTCGGCGCGGTTGCAGCACTCATGGCCTTGTCTGGGCGTTAAACGCAGAATGGAGAAGTGGGAGGAGAAGCATTCGGTGGTGCAGACCCGGCGCGCTGTTTGCCAGGCAGACGAACCTTCGTCTGGGATCCCACCGGTAACCACCCCCTTGTTCTTCGCGCAGCCGGCATCCCCCAGTGTCATCGACGCACCGCGTGATCTCGTCGTTGTGGTCAGTGCAGATCTTCCCCCTTCGCGAGACTTCTCCTGCAAAGAAGCTGCCGCGCGCGACAGAGAGCACGCCATGCGTTGTCTCTTCCTCCGTCAGTGGCTCGTGTTCAGGTGCCCAGACCGCGCCTGTCCACCTCGCATCCATCAAGCGGCCCAGTTGCGCCGTGGAGCAATTGCGGTCGGACGAGAGGGCGGCGACGTCCAGATTCGGTCCACCTGGACGGCGAGAGAAAAGGCGACGCGAATTGGTAACCGTGGGGTCGCCGTACACTCCCTGGTTCGACACTCAGTGATAAGATAAGGCGCATCGCCAAGCGGCTGCTGTGCGGCTCGAGCCCCATCACACAGGACCAACCTGGTCGCCGCTCCCTGGAGTTTGTTCATAGCCTGACTAATTGTGCCGAGCCCGGGAAGCTAACTCTACGGTACAGTACGGGAGCATTTTCAAGACGGTTGTGGAAATGGCAGTTCTATTCGTTTTGCTAGGCGCGCGCTGGGCATATCTTCGCCAGTCGGCACAATTGGCTCCTCACCGACGTCCTCGTTCCTTGAGACTCTCAGTGGGAGTGGGCGCTTGGATCTGACACAGAAGAAGCCGTATGTAGGCAAGGCGGATCAGGCTCATCACCCACTTTTTCTACGACGCGTCCTTCTTTGAGACGTCTCTTTGTGGAACCCTCCCACCAACAACGGGATTGCACCAGACGGTTTTGGTGGATGGACGCGATTTTCGGGTGATGTGGTCGACACAAACTTTCTCGAAAGTTCAGTTCGACAGCCACCTGGCTCATCACCTTGTGTGAGTAACACCCACTTCAAGATGGATAACTTCTCGAGTTCGCCATCAACTGATGTGATACACGAGAGCTGATGGGCTTCCCGCAAATCCACTAGCAATCACGGAAGCCTACTACCATCTGAACTGGAGCAAAATGAGTTGTCAGGGTGCGAATGTTATTGTACTTTGTTGGCGTTTTCACAGATGGATGCTAGGGCAGAATGTGTGGGACTGTGCGACTGGGCATGGCGGCGGCGTTTCTACGGCAACCGGATCACACTCGAACAAGAGAACTTCGAGCAGGAGAATGTCTTCGCCGGAGAAACTGGCTCCTTCGCTCGACAGGTCGACCGGGTCGGGAAACCCCGGGATCGCTTTCGCGAACACCTTGCTGGTCTTGACCTGCTGCCGCTGGAGCGCGCGCAGTGTGCGGCGCTTGTGGTCGACACGCCACTGGTTCTGGTTTGCACGGAGCCGGTGGAACTCGCAGTAACGGTGGAGTCCTCCGCCCTTCTTGCTGGTGCGAGGAAACGGGCAGCGCCGAGCCGAGTAAGAGCACCGCATGTCCACAATGGACGCGTCGGTGGCAGCGGCAGGAGTCGCAGTCAGTGTGGACATGGTACTTTGTCGATGATTGGGACGGCGAAAATTTGGAAATGGTCGTCAATAGCATCCCGCTAGTGTGTGCACTCGCGAGAAATCCGCTCCTGGCCAGCGCGGGAAGATATCGACGATCCGGCTTTTCCACGCCTCTGAAGGCGGCACTGGGACAGACGAGGACGGGCTGTCGTGGAGGAACAGTAGATTCTGGCAGCCGGCTTACGGTCGATCCATTTCGAGTGTGCGGTATCATTTGGTTGGACAAGATCACACATCGAGACGCCGTACAGTCGACCGCGTAGTAGCTTCGAGGTATTCATGCCGGAGGGATCATGGTCGGACGGCAGTCGCTCAACTTGATGCTCAAGCGTTCATGCCGGACGGACTTCGGCAGCCAGAATAGCCGAGACCTCGGCAGCCACAATAGCTGAGAATATTTGTCGCTGCGTGAATCCGACGCCCTGATTCGCCAGAGATTCGGCGGGCAAGAGCCTCGTTCTTTCCATCGAAAAGCGAGTGCGCATACTAGACAACTCGTCGCTGTGACCTGCGATCAACGACCGATCGACGATCCGTCGTCATCGGGTCGGAGCAATCGAGAGGAGCACCCTGCTTGTATTCTCGTGGCGAAGCCCGCCCCCAGTCCAAGAGCTCGGTCGTTTGACACAGCTAAGAACATCCGTGTCACCGTGTCGCTGGCAGCCATCATCAGTGGATCGGCAGCAGAGCATGATGTCGAGCTCCCACCACCTGTCGAACTGGTCAGCTTTTTCTGGCTGTTCACTCCAGCGGTCTCGTCTGGGGGATGCGCTCGTCAGACTCAACATGTGTCGATTATGCGTCGCTCGCCAGCGGGTCCTCGTGACGCGTGGTCGTAAAAAAAAGTACAGTAGCTGTAGCCATCCCAACCATTCCAGATTGTAGCTGTTAGAGAAAATGCTCAAATCTGCCCCGTCTTCTTGTGAGCATATTCCCCCGCACTGCAAGAATTGAGAAAACGGTTGGAACGCATGGTTTGTTGGGTGCTCCGGAGATCAAGCTGTTTGTCGTCAGTGGTCACAGCGGATTTGCATGCTGGAAGTTCGGGACGACGGCCGATAATTAGCCAGCCTGGCTCTGCGATTGAGGCCTTCGAAATGATGGCTGATGAAGTGGAGAGCACGAACCACGCCCTTTTCAGGTCCCAAGCGTCCACAATTGTTCTGTAGTACCTTACCACCCATGTCGCAGACCGTCCGACGCGGATGTAAGAAAGAGCGGATGGAGAATCGCTCGACGCGACGTCGGTAGAATACTTCGAAACCTGTTTTCCGAGAATGGATCAGAATCGACACTATGGGACAGCCAGAACTTGCACCCCAAAGACATCGCGGGAAAGGGGCGAAAAGGAATACAGAGGCTTCGCTTCTGTCTGAGTGATGGAAACTCGTCCCGAGCCTGGAGTTTTGGGCTTCGAGCAAACGTGGTGCAGAGACAGGACTGAATCATAAGGGTTTTTCAAATGAACAGTCGCTGTGGATATGCGACTAATCGCCCAGGCAGACAGCCATCTGGCTCACTCATGGGACATGGAGTTTTCTTACAGCAATATGCACTATTTATAGATCAACACGCCCAAGACCGATCTTGAGCAACGCCACTCTGAACACCGTAGTCTATTGGCTACGATCTAGTTCTGGTTGCCATCCTGCGTCATCTAGCAATGTACGGTACTGTACAGGAGGACAATCCATCCAAAACCAGGCTGGTTATGTGTGAGTCGAAGATGCAAGATGCTTCTCTGCTGAAGAAGCCGAATCTTGTCTTGGGTTCACTGGTGAGTGCCCATTCGGGCCAATTCGGCGTGTAGGTGATGCGCCAGCGCAGTGGCGGTCCTGTCCCGTATTCGTGGTGTGGTCACTCTGAGCCCATCCACTGCCGTGTACGGTCGCGCCGAATAGGGTGAGAAAACACGTCACACATACCCTCTACATGGATAACCTATAAGCGATATCCGGATTCCAATGGATTCCTGATGGGGTTTGCAATCGCGACGATGGACCGATCTGCCAAGAGTCACGGGTCCAAACATGATCGCCCCCCTGGGCTCATTCACAAAGTTTCCGACAACCGCCAACAAGGATTTGCAGAGCGCGACTTGGGTCAATCAGCAAACTGCCATGGACACTCCTTCCCTTTGCATCGCGTACAACCCCAAGAACGATCTTCTCACCGACCGGGGAACACCGCTCCATGGCAACATCTCCGAGATGAGCCTGCGATGCGAATACTCAACCAAGCGGTGTCCACACGCGCGCGCCAGCAAGAAAGGAGGCGGGCTCCACCGCTTCTGTGAGCTCCACAGACAGCAAGCGAACATGAACCAGCGGCGCACCGACCACAAGCGGCGGACACTTCGCCAGCAGTACAAGTACGCGCTGAGCCCGCTCGCGCTGCCCAACCCAGTCGACTTTGACAACGAGCAGGCTGCGCTCACGGGGGAGGACTTTGAACTTCTGCAGCAGCTGCTGTTTGGCGATGAGTGCGATTGATGGAGTCCAGTAAAACTCTTAGATAGTATTTAGGCCGCGAGCCGAGCAGAACCTACAAGTAAAACTTTCTGTCGACGCGATTAGACGTACTTTGGAACCAGAAGCGTTATAAAATAAGGTGAGTAGTTCGAAGCACACAACAACGCGGTCACGACAGTGCCTCTTGGATCGCGTCGGACTCGAAACTCTCTGGTTTTTCAATAAGAGAAGAACTTTCGTTTCACAAGAATACGGCGCTGCGAGTTTTTCACCCAATGCAGGTATCTTCGGAGTTGCACGTGATTTGCATACTTGTGGGACTTCTCTTTCGGGTACTCTGCAGGGGAAGAAAAGAGAGTGAAGAGTGAATTAACCTAGCGTGGTATAAACTTGAGAACAGTTGCGACCGTCCTGGTATCGTGGAAGCGTTGGAGCCGGAAGAATGAGTGTAGGTGGTATTTCGCGATGCAGATCAAATGACCAATGAGAATGTGGATGGGTGGGGGCTCAATCTCGCGGAGTTTCTTGTCGTTACGTGAACATATTGGGCGCCACGCGTTCGTATGTACAAGCCAGACGTCACGAGCATGCTTGCAATCAAAGAATCAAAGCCTGCATATCTCGACGTGGCAATATCCGCGCTGGCAATACCGGTCCAATCGATTTCTATCTACGGTATTAGCAAAACCCGTGCTCGGCCGTTGACTGACGATCAACCTGCGGATTTGGCGTCGACGATTAGAGTCACGGTTTTTTGGGGCGAACGCGTTCAACATGACTTTGCTCAATTGGGCTATCTCTCTTGGTCTTACAGTCGTCTACGAAGCGTCTCACTCACGTCTCTCGAGGTCATCTCGCAGATGCGAAGTCGACATTTTTTTGCCTGACGCCTTATTCACCTCAACTTTGTAATGGTGAGTTAGGATAGCGATCAAATATCTCATCAACTACCACTAGAAGTATCGTTTACTCATCGTCACCCAGTGAGCTGAAAAAGCTTTCTCAGGGCAGTGTATCTGAAGAGGCGGCGACCTCGCCAGTGGGGAAAGATCCCCGAGAAGTGAGAGCTACTTTCTCATGAACTGTAGTCTGATTGCATTCAGCTTCGTGAAAGCGTTGATAAAGCTGACTCAGCCTCAATGCCAGACCGTATCCTGGACGGAAGCTTTTCCTCAATACCAGTATGGCTTCGAGTTTCAGCCACTTAGAAGCCGGGAGTCCCGCATTCATTGCAAGCGATCCAGTGGCGCGACGAGGCGTGAGCATCTCATACCTTTCTACATCTGAGCCACACATCACTTGTGAGATGCGAGCGATTTTGAATCTGATGGATCTTCGTCGCGTTATTTTGGTGCCCCTGAAGATGTTTCCCCCTCGCCCAGATTGATCAGCATTGCTGATCAATCTGGGCAAAGTTGCTGAATCTGCAACTTTCCAGCAAGCAGCCATCGGGTGGAACCAGGCCGAAGTTCCCTCTCCGTCTGGGAAAACCTGGGTGTGAAGTGATATCTTTGTCATAGGCCACGTCGTCTTCAACTTGAAGAGATGGGACCTCTCGAAAAAGATTCTCTCACCCATCGCTTGCTGCAACTTCAAAGACCACCAAGATCTGCACAGATCTACCAAAGGCCCCACCGTGAACGAGACGCAGGCGTGAGTTTTTTTTGGTGATCCATCCAGGTTTTTCTTCACGTCTTGTTTTTTCTTATTGGTGTTCTGGACCGCATGAGTTTGGTTTCGTTCGAAACTGGAGCGATCGTCGATTCAAGAAGCCCCGGCCGAACGTGTTCAAGCAAACGTGATTGAGGATGAATACGCCAACGCTGGACTTATCGGTGTGTGGCCCCCAGACAAGCCACATGGACCACCGCTTCAGCACCTACCCATCAACTCTTTCATACGTGGACTCAACTTGGACGTACGACGATAGCTCCAGTTCGCTTGCTCCGGTGCACTTGGAGCTATTCCACGCAGACCACGAACTGAGAGCGATAGTGATGATTGCAGCAGCCGCTGGGCTATAGAGCCCGATCTACCTATCCAACCCAGACAACTAACTCTCTCGACATACCCACCGCAGGAGAAGCCGTCACCAGTTCAGAACAGTCCGTGACAGATGGGTCATTCGTTGATGATTAACGACCCTGCTGTGACTGTCGTGCATCCTTTCTCACCCAGGTCCATTCACGACACCACGACCACCAGGGCGCCACAAAATCGATTTCCCTGGCCGGCGACGGATTGACAATTACGATGTACGTTGTTGAGACAAAGAAGTGCAATGTTCATGAAATGGACATGTAGTTCTATGCTAGGAGTCTTCCAGCTCACTATCAAACAGTATGGCTTCGAGTACTTGGATTCGTCGACCGTTAGCCCAGCAAGGCCCGTCTCGGGGTCGATGGGGTCGGACATGAGGATTCTTGACTCCAAAAGCCTGTTTGACATGAGCTGCTGCCGCTTGAAGGCTCGTTGTGCGCGGCGCTTGTCGTCCACTCGCTGCTGGTTCTTGTTCGCACGCTGCCGATGCAGCTCGCAGAATCGGTGGAGTCCACCACCTTTCTTGGTGGTCCGCTCGTTGAGACATTGCTTGCCTGTGTATCCGCATCGAAGATCGTCATGAAGAAGGTCGAGGTCGGTTGGCGAAGATGGCGAGGACATGAGCTGGGATCTTGCGGTCGCTAGGCAAAATGTAAGTGAGCGAGGCCACCTAGGTGTGGTGAGAGAATGCGATCCGATCTAGACATCGAAGTGCGGGCGGAGAAAGTGGGCCTTGTATTATGGTTGCGAAATGGAATGTCTGGAATCTCGCTTGAACGATGTGCGGGAAACCTCGCACCACCCTGGGAAACCCACTGCAAGAGTCACCCACTAGGTATGCGGAGAAAGTCAGATGTCGTCAGGGACATGGTCGTCGCTTCAGGGACGACCAGTTCTGGCACGCT
This sequence comes from Pythium scleroteichum, assembly GCA_023335855.1. NCBI lineage: Eukaryota > Oomycota > Peronosporomycetes > Pythiales > Pythiaceae > Pythium > Pythium scleroteichum. The sequence continues at coordinate 9,967 of JAADVR010000815.1, forward strand.
CAGCGCAGTGGGCAACACTTAAAAAAAGTTTCTCCCAAAAGAAAGAGCTGCATCCATCAAATCCCTGTGCATGCGTTAGACCTTGGCGCAATCCCGACCAGAATGCGCGTATCTACGGCGCCGCGCTCGATGTTTTCGTTATTCCAGGTGCCCAGTGGTTGGCGAGGTGTTATATATATAACTGTACGAGGAAGTTTTCACTTCATCTCGAACTTTTCAAGAGCGTGCGACTGGCTCTTGTCCGGCTGAGTGTGTCAGCTTCGAACACCTAGTGCGGTAGGTTGTTGTGCAACCATCATCATCAGACACACAAGTCGCATAGTTTATAGTTCATTCAAACAAAAATACTTCCAATAACTTGATATCTTCGCTCGTTAGGAGAATTTCGTGGGTTGCATGCTCGATTGGTGTGGGCGAGTTCAGCTCGTCATGCCATCTCAGCGGTTCTCGCTGCATGGCACGTTGCATACGCCGCTTGTGGTCGACGCGCCACTGGTTTTGATTCGCTCGGAGCCGATGGCGCTCGCAGTACCGGTGGAGACCGCCGCCTTTCTTGCTTGTACGCGGATACGGGCATCGGTTCGCCGAGTACGAGCAGGTCGACTCGTAGAGATCCGATTGTTTTAGAGATAGAGTCGCCACGACGGTTGAGGAGCTGTGCTGGCTATGCATTTGGTTCATTTTTGGCTGAGTGGGTTCTTGGCCCTGGAGCAAAATGAAAAATGTCTATGTCGCGGTGGTAGCTTTTGCGCTGAGAAATCTTTGCCACTCTTGGTGTCGGGCAGCAATCTCTCCTCGATGACCAGGCTTATCCACGGTCAATGGCTTCCATGAAAAACTCGGTGAATAGTTCTTTTCTGCTCGTTGGGTGAAAAGGGTCTTAGTGGGACAGACGCGAATGTAAGCTCGAGGCCAATTCCGGGTGTGTGACTTGAACTGTTGATGGTGATACCTCAACGATTGCGCTGGTAAAAATTTGCTGTAGGTATCTAGCGATCGGGAATCATCGGCTCTGATCCAGCTTGGAGATTGCGCCTGGATCCTTTGGAGGACATTCTGACGCGCCTCGCTGGTGTTAAGAATGGGGAAACGTTGCGAGTCGGAAGCACCGCAAGTAGAAGCTCCACCCTAAGGACATCCGTCCCTTCAAAAGCCATTCGAAGACCGCTTTCAATGATCTCAGCTGACAGAGGTCCCCGTAGCTGCTAACCAGAGGGAAATTGAAGCGACGCACGCGGGCCAATGCGTCTGACTGCGCTGTTTGGGACTGGTCTCGTCTCCACGGCGCTCCCAACGGTGACACTGGGTGTTGGGGGTGGGGACTGCTTGTCGTTGTAGCGGCGCACCTCGCGCGGCTTTGTGGGAGTCTAACGGGAAGCCATGGGTTGTGTCGACGGCTACAAGAACGATCATTGTGAATGCCTTGATTCGGGCTCTGTCCAGATCTATACAGCGCACCGCACTTCGAGAGCATCATTGTCATCGCCGGAGTTGTTATCCATGTGATGAGGCCAACAATAAACCTTTACACCAAGGGCGCGATCTGTGAGTTGTGGAAGCAGAACTGAGGCATCACCGGCACTTCTGCGCAGACAAGCAATGGATCAAAAACGTCCCAAAAAAGATCGTATGGTCTTTGGAGACGATATGATCAAGGGAGCGGTGACGCAGCGCACTCTCGGCTTTTCTCGGGAGATATAATAATCTCAAATTTATCAGATTACGAGCGTGATTTTTTGGAATTCTCTTCTGTGAGAAGATCTCACCCACATCGCATTAGACAGTTTATTAAGTTGTACATGAAATCGGCAGTTTACCGCCACGAAAGAGGACTCTTCGTAAACCATTGCAACGGGGCAAACAATGATTTCGACCGCAGGGAAGAAAGGACCCTTTCGAGAGAAAACCGGAAACAGATTGCTGCTCTGTACTCCGAGTCGACCTGCAAAGCACCAATTTCTTTCCCCCAATGCTGACTAAGAACCGTTGCTGGAAGCAGACAATCGAGTTCATTCAGTAAGAAAAAAATCTGATTTTTAACATTTTTTGTGATCGTTTTCAATGTGATGATGGTCAGGGGGGTACCCTCTCTGGTCACTTCACGTTGGAGTCCAACGCTGACAGTGCTCAATATGCGAAACAGCATCGTTGATCGCAGCAATGAGTACGATGCGTCGTGTGTTGGTCTCGGCTCTGAAATAAACTTCACCCGAAGCCGTGTGACATGGCCTAACATACAGTCTGTTCGACGTTGGCTTGTGGAAGCCGCAATAAAAGGTGGTGGTGGTCGGATGTCTCTCGCGGGGGGAAAGGCGCCGACTCAACAATGGTTGCGGGGCCAAGCCTTGCCTTCCATTCGGATGAAAGTTCCATAGCGTCCTGTATTGAGGCTTTGCGGGAAACTTCGTTCCTGCGACAGGGATTCTCAGGCGAAAAGTCCAGTTCCCAGGATCCCGTTGGTTTGACTTTCCTGTACATTCAAACCGAACTGTCTAATCCTCCATTGTACTAATCACGCCATCGGCTTACCTTCGTGAGTGGCCTGGTATTTGCATCCTAATTTGCCTATTTTCGCTATCGTAGGCCACGTCCGTTTTTAGTTCCGCTGAGACGGTCGCGGTCTATTTCTTGTTGGAGCACCCAGACCAACTACTGAACACTAAAGTTCCTGCCTCAAGGTCGCCAGCATCCGGTGCAATGAACAGTAGATGCATACAACAACATCTATTGCGGTTACGAGCATAGCCGAGACCAAGTGAGTAAGACACCAGCAGGTCCACGGGACGACTAGTGAAACACGGGAAACTTCAACATTCTGAAACGAGACTGCATTGCCAGATGTTTAACAGACACTTCGCGCTTTGACACATCTCGAGACGACGAGATTGATTGCGCGCCACGACATGACGACTGGCGCGAAGGCCGGTGGACTGCTCCGTCTAACCGCGGGATCGAAGGCACTGTAATCATGAATCGTTTCCACTCTGGTTGGCTAATAACATGTATGCACTGCCATACAAGCTCTGTCGGATTTTGATTCGCCTAATAATGGTGGGAGTCCGTGTCGCTATTGCGGGAAGCACACGACGATCTTGGCGAGTGAGTGACGACGCGCAGCCACTCAATTGATGTGCGGCGAGACCGTATGTAACCCAGAACAGAAGAAGATGTGCGCAGCTGGACCCTACAGATCGTGGATGCATAACGCGTCAGCAGACAGTAATCACAAATCGGCGACGGTTCTCCTGTCCGTAATGGCTACGAGACTCAACTGTGCGGCCACAGACGTGTCGACCGTTCGTGCTTTTGTGTTGACATCAACATGCTGCCCATTCGTACTGCACTTGTGCTCCCAATCGGTTGATGGGTTCCGTGTCATCTGGCATGTTATCCTACACTGCGGACGGCCAATGTGCCATTAATGTTGACCCCCTACGGAAGGAGGCTTTCTGGTTGAATGCAGGTGTACCGGTACAGAGTACTACTACTGCTTCATATACCGCGCGATGGCCTTGGAATGGATAGGAGGGCCGTGGCTTTTGTAGACTATCCCGAAACCCTTTGCGTTTCTCTTGGACCCGTCTCCAACAAAAAGCATTGGGGGCGAGTTCACTTCGAACTGGCGCAGCAGACAAGTCAGTCACCTTCATAGCCCGTCTGCGACCATCCGGATTTCATTGGATTCCTGAACTAGTTTGCAATCACGACAAATGGTCGTGATTGCGACCGCGGTGGCGTGATCGACACCGCGGTCGGCCACACTGCGAGCCGATATTTCCAAATCTACTCTCTGTTGCTCACAACGGTCTCCGCGCCAGGCCCTTCAGGACAATAGCACTCACTATGATGCAAGCCACTTTCGAACATCCGCCGTCGCAATTGAGTCCGAGCTACAGTGAGCAAGGCGTCCAGGACGGGCAATTGTCTACACTCAACGAGCAAGACATCCCGCTCGGGCTTCGGTGCGAGTACTCAACAAAGCGATGCCCACACCTTCGCGCAAACAAGAAAGGAGGCGGTCTTCACCGCTTCTGCGAGATCCATCGGCAACAGGCCAATCTCAACCAAAGGCGCACAGACCACAAGCGACGAGCTCTGCGGCAGCTCTCCAAAGAAGGCTCCAGTCCTCTCTCCCTCCCCGACCCGGTAGATTTCGAGAACGACGAAGCCCTCATCACAGGAGACGACGTCGCACTGCTTCAGCAGTTGCTGTTCAGTCATGACAACGTATAGAAGATCACCCCACCCCATCCTTTGTAAAAATAGACTGGCTTTCGAGAACGAGTGGCCCAGCGATCTCCACCTTTGTCATCCACGCAAAGAGCGAATGGAGACTTGTGACTCAGCGCACCGACGGCGGCGCTTACGCTTTCTGTTTCAACTCGGTAGTCATCTAGATAGCGGTGCGCTGATTCGTCAGTCAGTATCTACACGACGAAGCGTAATCGCTTTGGGGACCCGAGGGTCACAGATCAGTTGCGACCAATGCAACATGGGACAGCCATGCGTTGGAAAGTTCGGAAAGCGCGGTCGGATCTGTCTGGATCTCCTACAAGGATGGACCACTCTGATTACATCACTTCAACAATGTGAGACATATGTGGCGAGGTGCACCATCATCCGAACTCGGGAAGAAACGAATTGGATGCCAAATATTCACTCAGTGCCAAGTGTCGGATGGCATGACGTACATATTCAAACAGCAAGATGTCATCCTCCATGTTAACAGGAACGAAAGTAAGGCTACCATGATAACGTTAGGCTCCGCTTCAGGTACAGTAATCGAGGTGAGCGGCCTTGGTCATCTATTGTAGACAAATGCGGCGTTGTTCGCTTGTACTAAGATGCCACTCCATGACCTGGGTGTTGATCGACATAGTAGACTATGACATCGATGACTTCCCTCCATTTGATAACGTGAGGCCTCTACTGTGCGCGTATGCGTCCAAGCGGGATAGGCAGATAGGCGACAGGGACTTGATGTCTTAGCGAGCACTCCGGCCGTGCAGGGAACCTAAGACGAAGCTGTCGTCTACGTGGCAGCTGATTTCACGATCGTTGTCGAAGTCTGTGCTCCCACTCTGAGCCACAAGCGAGAGAATTGCGTTCTCTCGCTTGTGGCTCAGAGTGGGAGC
>JAADVR010000816.1:0-15101 GCA_023335855.1 Pythium scleroteichum
CCCCCCCCCCCCCCCCGCGCACCTCGCATGCCGTTTCCACCGTCGCGGGTACGTATGGGCACCTTGTCCGCAGGCGACTGTGCGTTCGTCGGGGCTGAATGAACTCAGCATGTCATGTGGACGCCCGGAGAGGCGCCTCCATGAACCTAAGGTGTTGGAGCCTGCGCACTCCGGATGCCAGGTATTCCACCTTCGACAGTCAGCTGTCGCTCGAGCTCCTGCGGTCATATTGTCGGTAGGAATTCGCCAGGCGCTCGACACGCTTGCCGCCCACCAGCGGCTGCGGTACGGCAGGTTCTCCCTCGCGGCGCTCATGCAATCGCCGATTCTCGCCTCGGAGTCCGAGGCGAGGATCAGCGAGTGCACTGTGTGAGCAATGCGAGCGCCTCCGAATGGGAACACTTGCTGGTGCTCACAAGACCGAGTTACAACCCTCGTTGGTTTCTTTGAAAGCGTAAGGCCTACTCACCGAAGGCCACAGCAAGAGCAAGTGAGTACAGTTCGAACCCATACACTCAAATCCGCAACTTGAAGTTCGCCAGGTGTTCTCTATCTAAATCATTTTACCTTGATTAAAGTATAGGCGACTGACTAAATAGTGATGTTCATTCTATGCAGTTGAAGACGGGGAATGATGTACTATATTTGTGACTACTAGTAGTGTCGGTTATCACACTGAAACATACAGTGTAGTTCCCAAACAACAACAAGCCAGTTGGAACCATGTTTATGCTGTCAGCTGTCGAGTGAGATCATCTGCGCGAGGAGGCGATCAACTTCGACTTAATACTCCAGTAAACCGCCCAAGCAGAAATGCCTTTTGAGGAAATCTGCCGAATGCACATAATTTCGATGTCGACCTGAACGATCCCTATGTAGCGGTAACACTTTGGTGAATAATCCACCTAGTAGTTGCTGGTTTGGAGCTTGATAAATGATTGCAATCGATCCTACTATTATACTAGTGTGTGGTTTGAACATACAGCAAGTATGCAAGAAGCCAACGTTGCATACGATACGCACACGCTGCGTCGCGTGCCATGTGCGGCGGCACAAGTACCTGTTCGCTCCATCCCCATCCTCGCAAGCAAAACGACACACGAAAACGCGAGATCGAGAACAGTGCCATTAATTCACTGCAAGTGCTTCCGAAGCACAGACATCCAAGGATAACTACTCAATGACGATATGCAACGGCGCACTACAACCTTAGACAGCGTTGAAAGCCTTCAACGCGTTGAGACGGCCGTGGCCGTACTGGTTGTTCGGGACAGCAGAGTCTGCCGTGCCGCCGCAGGTGGCGCGCGACGCAGCAAGCGTCGAGCGGTCCGTTGTGGAAATCAGCGCCGCCTTGATCCGGTCATTGGTCAACGTCGGCTTCTTGCTGAGGAGAAGCGCGACGACACCGGAGACATGCGGAGCCGCCATCGACGGTCCCGAGATGGAGTTAAAGGCCGTATTGTCCGTGTTCCATGCCGAGTTAACAGCCTGGCCTGGGGCGGAGATGTCCGGCTTCACCGGGAGAAGCTGGCAAGGCCGTCCGCGGACGTGGTCGCACCGACGGCAATGACGTTCGCGTCATCTGCAGGTGAACTGGTTGTCGAGCACGAAGGGCCCTGGTTGCCAAAGTTTCCGGCTTCGTCGTCTTGAAAGCCGACGGTCCCTTGCTTGAGAAGATGGCAACACCATCTGTGGCCAACGGCGATGACGTTCGCGTCATCGGCAGGCAATGTGGGTCCCATGGACCACATCGTCGTCGGGGCGAACTAGGTGAAGACCATCCTGAGGCTTGACTTGAGCGCCTAAAGGCGAATTGAGAAGTGAGGCGCGATTGTGGCAAGAGCGAGCCAAGGGTCCTAAGTGTCCACCTCTATGGACCGAGGTACGAGACCAACGCTAGAGACGTTATTGAAGGACCCGCCCAGGATAAGTCCGGCCAAATATCTCTGTACCGTTCCTCCACCTCGGTACACAGGTGGTATGAGATTGATTACGTTAGCTTAGCAGCGAATCAGTTGGAAACCGCTCTCGATAGAATTAAACCTTTATTGCGAATTCTCCATGCTGGTCGCGTTGGATTAACAAATGTTGTTATTGGCATGGAAATGATCCTTGCTATACAGTACTCTACTGCTCAATACGGCGCACTGCGTCGAGCAACAAGTCGAGACCTTATTGTCAATCGGATAACGATCTATTTCTTCCCGGACTAAAGTAGCTCTTGTGATTTGGGCGAAAATGAATAATTGTGTACACTGCACCGACTATCTGTCGTCTCTGAAGAGCTTGGTTTGAATTGTGTACACATCACTAGTTCAAGGTTTAGTGTGAATCTCGAGTCACAATCTAATATTGTATGTACATCGTGCAAGACAACATCGATCGTATCTCTTAAATACGACATAGTGTAGACTGAGGAATTCTGAACGACGGGGAATCGAAATGAACTCTCTCATAGATCTTGAGCAACTCGCTCCGTGATGGATCATGTATCGTGAGCGGCTTGAGCGATCAAACGCGACGACTGTCATGGCGATCTGCCGTAGCTAACCAGATCTCTACGTTACACCCAAGTCGTACTGACTGGACTTCAGTCTGCGTATTACTTGAGCTGGTGAAAACGTAAAAAAGGTACACATTGGCCAGTCAGTACAGAAAGTGTAGCAAACGACGATTTGAGGTTCGTCTGGTGATATATCACCGAGAAAGTGTCTCGATCTGCTGTCTGCCGATCGAGCCGTTCGACATGAAGTGTTGATAAGCCAAACTAGTACTACGTAGTAGTAATTCTAGTACTGCGTACGTAGTACTAGTACTTGTTTGAACCAATGAGAATGAGGATTTAACGCCGCGACTTCAAATGTTTTTGTATAGAACATCAATGGAGGTAACCGGTATGACCTGTAACAACTGTAGATGAGTGATACCTGTGAAACTATACTCAGCTGGATCGCCGACGAGAAATCAGCTAGACCGAGTTGAAGGCCTTCAGCGCGTTGACGCGACCGTAGCCGTACTGGTTGTTCGGGAACACGGTGTCGCTCGTACCGCTGCACGTGTAACCGGTGGAGCGGAGGGTAGAGGTATCCATCGTGGTCGTCAGTGCGGTGCGGATCTGATCGAACGTGAGCGATGGGTTCTTGCTCAGAAGCAACGCGATAATGCCCGAGACATGCGGTGTGGACATCGAGGTACCCGAAATCGTGCTGTAGGCCGTGTTCGTGGTGTTCCACGCCGAGCGCACGCTCTGTCCGGGCGCCGAGACATCTGGGCGCACCAGACCGTTCACAGCAGGACCCTTGCTCGAGAAGCTCGCGAGGCCATCGGTGGAGGTCGTAGCGCCGACTGCGATCACGTTGGCGTCGTCGGCAGGAGAGCGCGCAGTGCCACATCGCGGACCGTCGTTGCCATTCGCGAACACTGGGATGATGTTGGCTGCGCGCCACGTTATGATGGCTTCCGCGAAGAACGTGTCGCCACCAACATCAGAACCCCACGAGTTGTTGATGATGTGAGGCGCCTGCGAGCAGTCCGGGTTGGCACCAGACGGGTCCGTCGGGCACGTCAAGAACTGTGCGCACGAGAGCAGCCACGACTCTTCGCCACCATCCTCCGTGAACGTTTTGCAGGCAATGTACTTGGCACTCGGCGCCACACCGAGACCATTGGAACCCACCATCGTGCCGATGGTGTGAGTTCCGTGGCCAAGGTCGTCATACGCAGCCGTCTTGCCGTACACCGCGTCGAACCAGTTGTACGTGGAGCGGAAGTTCGCGGCGATCGACGTGTGGGAGACGCGTGCGCCAGTGTCAAGCGATCCAATCACGATGTTCTGGCCGGTCACTCCCGTCGCCCAGACGCTCGGGGCGGCGACCTCGGTGATAACCCACTCGTTCGCGAGCGGCGTGATCTGAGCCGTCGTGTTGCTGACGACTTCAAACTTTGGAGCCGGAACGATGACTTCCTCGCGGATCTCGGCGATCTCCGGCAGAGCTGCCAGCTTCTCCACCAGCTCGATCGTCGCGCCCTTGATCACCTTCTGGTTGGTGATCCAGAAGGTCTTCTGCGACGCGTACTGAGCTCCAGCCTCCTTGGCGAGAAGCGCATCGAGGCTCGACTGCGAGTTCTTGGCGTTGGTCTCGAGCGACGTGACGATGGCAGCGATCTTCTGGCCACGCGTGGCGAAGTCGGCCTCCTTGACGGCGTTGAGCGCGTTGTCGACACCGGTCTTGAGCGTGACGACGAGGTTGACGGTGGCCTGCTGGCGAAGAGCACGGTGGACACCGGCATCGACGCGCGTGGCGGAGGCGTCGGCCGCGAGGGCGACGAGGGCGAGGAGCGGGGCGAACTTGGTGTAGACCATGCTTGGCTAGAAACTGGAGTTGTGCGCTAAAAGGCCGAAACTGGAAGTGGTGAATCCTGGGATAGCAGACGCAGGGTGATGGCCGCGACCCAACGGATGATGATCGATCTGGTTTGTCGGCGGTCAAGTGTACAGCACTTGTCAATACTATCAGAAGTCAAAGTGGTACATGGTTGACTAGCTGTCAGATCACATGGATGACAGAGTCGGTTCTGTATTCACGACGAGAACCCGCACTGTCTCGGGTTCAAAAGACGACGCCCAGCGGCACCAGAACTTCTGGTACCTTCTGGCAGAAGGTACTGAACATACTGTATCACTCGCGCGCATGGACAGTCCATCGTACTAATCAGGGATCTTAGTCGAAGTCCAATCAGTGACTGATTGAACTTTGACTGTTCTGACTGATTCAGTCAGAACTCACCACCTGTTGCGTCCAGACGTGTGCGCATAAATGGTTCTACTACCTGTGCAGAGCCGATCCAATAATTCGATGAATACGATTGGTACAAATTCTGCATCCGAGCTGGATTCTCCAACCACACTACAGCACGTAGCGTAACAAATCCCGTGCGGAGTCTGTGACCACTAATTAATCGAGTTGTGTCTGATAACCTGCCCCCTTCCCCCCTCACTCTGAAGAAGTATTATCGCAGATTACTTCAGTTTAAACCGGCAAGAGAAGCTCCGATGCACTTCAAGGGGCGAAGATATACAGTGTTATAGTATTACAGTGTACCATTCGCCATACAGTATCACAATTCTGTGGATGAACATATTGAATGCCGTTCTTTTCGCGTTCTGGATTGCTCGTGCCGTTTATTCTACAGTACCACGTGACCCCGAACCGCTTCGAAGTGGAGTACACTCTCTATACTGAGCATTCAATACTGTAGTGGGCGGCAGCTGCCGCCCCGAGACTTGCCTTTCGCTGAGAAACATTCTCAGGTGCTTTCTCAGAAAGCACCAATCGTCGCTGGCGTGGGAGCAGCGTCACCAAGCAAAAGGGTCGTCCAGAGTGAGAACATACAATACTCCATACAAAAGACGCGCAGTAATTTGCACAGCTGTCTTCAGTCTTCCGATTCGGGGAAGAAGTGTCGGACGAAGAAGACCGTTATCAGAACTTCTAATCAGACTTGCCCGACAAAGTGAGGACCACTCACTCGTCACACATGACAGGCCACTGATGCTTGATCGCGCATCAAGTGCACAAACTCACAGCCAGATCAGAAACCAGACCGGGTCGCATTAACATGCTTTTTCAAAGAGTTCTGTAGAACTTGATAAGATAACTGGTTTGCGGAGAATTTGTGATAACAGTTGTTCTCCTTCATTGACTACCTTACATAAACGGGACAATGGGTTGTCTTAAAAATCTTGCGCGGACGTCCAGGTCAGGATCTTGAAGTTTGCGGTCGTGCCGGGAACGGACTAACCCCTCCGGGTCTTTTTTCCTGTTCACTACGCACAGCGAGTGAAACGAGCTGGAGGTGACCTGTCTAGATATCAGTGGAATCACGACCACGGCCGACCGCACCACGCTCTCCTCCTCGGGCTACACGTGCGGCAACACCAAGGACACCGTGTACCCGAACAACCAGTACGGCTACGGCCGCATCAACGCGCTCAAGGCGTTCAACACGGTCTAAGCTAACCGTCTTTGGGAACCACTAGTGTCGTGTAGTTACAAATTTTGGATGTCGGCGCTGTAGGATTTCGGCGCACTAGATGCCGCCAAGGAACCAATCTTTCTACCCGTGGCTGCTACTACAGTAGTAGAAAACTACCACGACACCAAGCCGTTGAGCCGTTTGACAGCGGCGCGTGTGTGATGATTCATCACCACCATCGTCCACCCCACCAACGATTGGTACGACGCGGTAACCCTACATACGAGAGGGGGGGAGGGGGGCATGAATGGGATTGTGTGGGTTTGGCAATGGCGTGCACGCATTAGGATGTGCTTGCTTGCTTGAACATGATGGCCCATTGCTTGACAAGGCCAGCGCGTCTTCCGAGTCGGCTGCTTCAACAGCAGCCGCGTTGGTGTAGTGTCTGTCGCCCACCAGACACCGCCGTGCTGGGCACATCGTCGTGTCTTCTCGGTTGAGACGCGCGCTACTGAATCTAGAGTCTTGCTTCGCTCAACAGAGCAGCTGCAGGCGAACGTTTGATAAGATTGATTCGATAACAATACCATTTCTTTGTTTGAGAGCCACCTCTGTCTGCTACCGCGGTATGTAAGGAGGGCTGAGTCTATTTCTCTCGGCGAGATCAACCGCCAGTTGAGCGCTGAGCGTGTGCGCTAGAGAGGACGGCACTCACAGCCATGAAGGCAACAGCCCTCGATCAGTGTAGCCATCCTGAGCACATGTATATGAATGTAGTTTCCATAACCAGCTCAGTTTACTTTCGATATTATTCAATTGCGCCCTTTGACATCATTACCCACAGTACGTTTCCTTGTTTGACGAGCGAAGAAGAGGAAACCAAGCGCCTCTGCAAGCCAGTCCCACGCGCCGCTATGTGCGTGCTCCCGCGGCCGCCGCCGCCCGCCGCCCTCTCATGACGCCGTCTCTCGCAGGTCCGGAAAGGTCACGTTCAAGGTCACGCTCACGTCCGACCCGAAGCTCCCGTACCGCGTGTAAGTTGCGCCCCGAGCGGAGACTGTGGGCTCGATCCCGACCGACTGACGCTCTGTGTTGCAGTGTGAACGTGCCGGAGCAGGCGCCATTCACCGCCGTGCTCAAGTACGTCGCAGAGGAGGTAGGACGCGCGGGGTAGAGCTTGCTGTGGCCGTGGAGAGACTCACGATGCGGCGACCACTGCAGTTTCACGTGCCGGCGGCCACGAGCGCCATCATCACGAACGGTGCGTGCTCGCCAGAGAGCGTCTCGATCCACGAAAGCGTCTCTCACACTGTGGGCTCTCTGTTGGTTAGACGGCATCGGCATCAACCCGTCGCAGAGCGCGGGCAATGTCTTCCTGAAGCACGGCTCGGAGCTGCGTCTGATCCCGCGCGACCGCGTCGGCGGCTGTGCGGCCATGCTGTAGGTGCCGAGCGACACTTGTTAGACAAGGGCGGCCTTGACCCCCCATCACAACGCAAGACGATCAATACAACGAGTTTAGCCAGAGGGAAGCGTCCGTCACATTTGTGTTTTTGGTTCTTCTAGAAATGCAGCTGGTAGAGAGGCCACGGCAACGTGGTGTCAATCGCAAGCGGCGCGAGATCTCCCGTCGAGTGCTCTATGAGGGGAGACGCACGGGCGTGGCTTACAGGCCCTTGTTGTAGAACACGTGCGTGAGCGGCGGCTGGATCGGGTCGTGCTGCTTGAACGTGCGCTGGCGCACGACCTCCTGCAGCTCTGGCTCGAGCGACTCGACGGCGAGCGAGCTCTTCTGAGGGAACACGGCGCACGCGAGCGGCGTCGAGAAGCTCAGGCAGAGACCCGTGAGCAGCACGGTGATCGGCGCCTTGAGCACCGGGTTCTTGCGCAGCATCGCGCCCTGCTCGAGCTTGTTCATCACGAGCGGCGGGATGACCATGCCCGGCACGGCCATGAGGATGCGCGACGGCACGACCTGCACGACGGCCTGCACGGCCGCCTTCTTGCTCTTGCCCACGACCTCGCCGTCCGCGGTCTCCACGTTGATGCCGTTGATCAGTTCGCGCTGGCGCATGAGCGGGATGTTGACCCAGTTGGCCGCGGCCACGGCCACGAGCGGCACGAGGCGGCCGACGATGCCGTTGCTCAGGTGCGGGCGCTTGGCGACCCACTTGTTGAGCCCGACGGCCGTGGCCACGGAGGCCGTCGAGGCGGCCGCGTACGCCTGCAGCAGCTGGTCCGTCGAGACGCCCGTGCTGGCGTTGCGGTTCGTGTAGTTGACGATCGAGTTGAACGTTTGGTTCATGAACTATTCCAGTGCAATGGCAAGCGTTGGTGAGAGGGGAGACATGCTTCCCAACGGCTCGGGGAGGCCAACCACGCACCTGCCAGAAGATGACGGCGGGCGTGGACCGATAGAAGGTCATCATGCAGCCCGTGATGAGCATGTTGCCCGGCACCTGGAAGGACATGCGGCCGAGGATGAAGTTCTTCTCGCCCGTGTCCGGGTGGAAGGCGCTGTCCACGAGCTGCTTGGCGCGCCAGATCTCGTCCTCGCCGATGGCGGGCAGCAGTCCGGCCTTGTAGTCGGCCACCTTCTGCTTGGCCGCGTCGAGCTCGGCATCGCTCGCGAGCACGTTGAGCGGATTCGTGGTCACGAAGAAGTGGCGCGCGCGGCCCTCGAAGGTCGACTGGTCCCAGCGCGGCGCGTCCAAGTTGATCAGCGGCATGGTCGGCGAGGCGGCGAGGCAGCGAGTGGGCGGTGGCGAGCAGCTCTTCGACTTCACGTCAGCAGCGCTCGATTGCCCAAACGGTGGGATCGCTCCGGATAGGTACGCATGATCGTCTTGAAAAGGTGTTCATTTTTCTTTTGAGCATTACTTGCCTTTTTTAATTTTAGTTTTAATTTGCGAATGTATTAACGCAAATATGCATTGCTACAGGCAAAGCGTTTTGCGGCCAGCTGGTAGGTTACTGGTTCTGGTTGAAACTCGCCATTCTCTGTGACGAGGTGTCAGGCCGTGATGACCCGCACGCCGAGCTTGGAGACCTCGTGGATGGCCTTGTCGCGCGGCTGCGTGATGAACATCATGTTGATCGGCACGTCATGCGCCACCGAGAGCCACTTGACGACCGCGGGCTCGAACGCGCCGTGCACGTACACGAAATCGATCTTGAGCTTGGGGTACACGCAGTCGAACAGCGCGACCATGTTCTCGAACTGGCGCCGCGTCGAGTCGCCGCACTCGCCGCCGTCGGCGTCCGCGGCGGTCGAGACGTGGACGATGCGCAGGTTGTGGGTCTGCTCGTTCTTGCGCACGTAGAGAATGGCCTTGTTGAGCGTCGTGAGGTTGGGGGACTTGCAGAAGAAGACGATAGGCGTCCGGTTGATGCCCAGCAGCGTCCTCGCGATCGTGCGGCCGCCGCGCGCACCCGTGTGGATCTTCTCTCCTGCCAAGTCCACGCTGTCGAGGTCTTCGTAGCCGTGGCTCAAGGGCGATTCCGGCGTGGTCTTCTCAGCCGATGGCTTGGAGGGCGCGACGGCCTGGAGCACCGTGAGGATGAACTTGAGAATTGCCACGCGCTCGAGCATGCCCATCATGGTCGTCACGAACACGATCAGGTACATGGCGAAGTACATGAGCACCTTCGGGTCGCCCATGATGTTGGCGAAGATCGCGAGCATGACGAAGGAGAAGCCGAAGATGCAGCTCCACCACGGCGCGCGAATGTCGCGCGGCATCTCCGCGCGTTTCATCTTGAGCACCATGCAGCCGAACGAGAACAATGACATGAGGCCGAGGAACGCGTACGTGTACACGCCGCCGATGCTCGTGGTGTCGGCATTGAGAATGAGCACGAAACTCGCGCCGACGGCGAAGAAGATGAAGATGATCCAGTGGTTGGTCTTGCGCCACTTGTTCTGGGTCATGAGGAACGCCGGCAGCACGCGGTCGCACGCGAGACGTCGCACGAGGCCCGTGATGCCGACGTAGGAGGTGAGCACACTGCCGCTGAGTGTGATGAAGGCGTCGATGGCGACCCAGACCTTGAGCCAGCGGCCGCCCGCGGCCTCGCCCATCTCGGCGATGACGAAATCCCGCGACGAGTAGATCTCGCTCATCGGCATGACGCCGAGCGCGAGCAGCACGAGCGCCAAGTTATAAAACGCGACGAATCCCCACATGTTGCGGAGCGTCTTGCGGAACACGCCGGGCTTTTGCTCTTCGACGAACTGCGCCGACGTCTCAAAGCCCGTGATACCGAGCATCGCCGAGCCAAAGCCCAGGAAGATCGCGACGAACCAGTTCGAGTCGATCTCGTCGCCGACGAACATGACGCGAGGAAGAGGCGACTTCATGTTCTCGCGGAAGATCTCGGTGTGCTGGACAACGTGGATGAAGCACACGACGACGAGCACGGTGAGAACAAGCACGTGGTGGGTGAAGATCGCAAGTGCGACGCGCGAGCTCTCGGTGATGCCGAAGAAGTTGAGCACCGCGAAGGCCAAGAGCAGCGCAATCGAGGTCCCGACCACGTGGACGCCGTCAACGACGCTGCCGAGGTAGTTGGCCGCCGACACACAAGACGTGACGCCCGTGGCCAGATACGAGATGATGCCGAGCGCTGCGCCGAACGCCGCGACGCGCTTGGACGTCGTGTTGAGCAGGACGTTGTACGAGCCTCCGTTGAGCGGGATGGCCGTCACGACCTCTTCGTAGATGAAACGGAAAAAGTACAGCACGGTCGCGACGAGAATGAGAGGGATCGGAGCGAGCTTGCCGGACTTTCCAGCCACGATGCCCGCAGAGTAAAGCACACTGCCCAGGATGTCGTTGCCAGAGATGGCAGTCGAGGGCCACTCGCCGAGCTGGTGTCGTTTCACCGCCAGCTTCTCGCGGGTGAAGTTGAGCTCCTCAGACGGGACGTGGATATCGTTGGCCGATCCGGGATCCGGGTGAGTCCAGATCGGACCGCCCGGCTCCGTCGTTACCGGCACGACGACGTGGATCGAGCGCTGTCGGATGTAGGGCAGCTGAGCAGGCATGGCGCTTGCATGGACTGCTTGGAACTTGGTCGGCGAATTGCGGAATGAGAAAATTGAAGACGCGGGCTCTGACGTCGGTGACTAAAGCAAGAGTTCCCGACGTTCTCTCACAGTCGCCCACCGCTACGACTGCCGGGTGGCGGTTTCCATGAAGTGGCAGCTTCCATCGAGGCGTTCACCGCGACATCGCATACATCCATCGCTCCCGCTAACGTATGCGACGTGTGAAGAACGACCTCAACTTGAGAGCCTGCCTCGTCGAACGATACCCTGCCCAAGACGATCGATCGACACGACTTCGCCTCGCCGGGCACCCCTCCTGTGAAGAGTATCGCCAACTGGTTCCAGCTCACTATTCGAAGTAGTGAGTCTGGCAAAGCAGAGATCGTAAACCGGAATTGCAAGGACCTGCAAGAACCAATCCGTGGAGCCCCAAGTCAACGAGTTCGGAGGGAAGAGCGACTTCAGAGAGCTCGTGGAGAAAAGCACACGGCCTACAGTACGCAGCTCGTCACGTTCACGACGTGCTTGTTGACACGAGGCCTGGAACGGCGCAAATCTCGACCGACTTCGAGAGGACACGCAGCGGCAACAACCGAGTCTCTCTCCAATAGCACTGATGGATAAACTATTGTACAATACCACTGCTGGATAAAATATTGTAATGGCTGCAACGATCATCCAGTACGTGGAGCAGCAGACGACGAGCGGCCCGTTCGAAGAACTCGCTGCCCCAGCCCTCCGCTTCAATTGCTTGACCACCCCTGGCTCATGGTGCCAGCGGTGCCGTGCAGTGAGGGGCTCCAATTGAGGGAATCCTCTGTATAACGTATACTGGCGAAATCCGGCGTTTGTATACCACGGGCAGATGAGCCATGGCTACCTTGAGTCAAGCGGAAGGCCAAGCGGCTACACCAAACGTTTCGGCGGGCGTTCATTGCTCAGGCGATCGACATGCTTCGTCCGATTTGCGAGTGTGACGACATCTAGTAACCACCACGACCAGAAGCAGCTCGGACTCGCGTGTTCGCCCTCGTCTGCGAGCAGTTCATTTGTCCGGATACGCTCTTGTCCGCTCCGATCCGGAAACCACGACGACGTGGGTGGAGACCTGGGGGCTCCATATCCGGATGCAGAAGCCATGAGGGGGATGTCGCCAGCGCCGAGATCACCAACTACGGCGACGCCGGCTCGTCTCTCGCAGTGGGAGGAGGGATGGGGGGGGCGGGGCGATGTTCACCCGTTCAATCCGATTGGAGAGGATATCAGTGAACACGGCGACCAAGTCCAGCCAAAGATCTCGGCTGGGGAGATGGGCACGGCTAAGGTAGCGGTGGGTGTATGCAGTTTCTCGTCCACTTCCGTTGTTGACTTCGGTATAGAGCCCTCCCTGCCAGCTCCCTAGCCAGGTAAGACGCAGTGCGCGTCGCTCCCAGGGACCCCCTTCTGACCACGCGGGAATGTCGCCCACGTACGAGTTTCCCAGCCCTCACTCGACGATTCGCCCTCCCAAGTCTCCAGAAAGCCCCCCCCCCAGCCAAGGCCCCAAGCGAGAGATGTCGGAGAAGAACCTCGGCCACAGTCGCCCAGCCTTTGCTAGCGTGCGTCGCCGGCCGATCCAAGTCAACGTGCCCGTCGACCTGGAGCAACGCGGTCCGGTGTGGACGTTCCCCGGTCCAGGCTCGGCCAAAGACGTCGACGTCTCCGGAGAAGAGCTCTCGCTGATCCGCGAGAAGCTTGGAACCAAGCGCCATCTCCTCGGCGAGTGGCCGTCTACGGCCATCTGCGGCAACGACATCCTCTCGAGTGTGCTCTACTCATCGGGAATTGTCGCCGCCAAGGCCGGTAAGCTCTCGCCCATCCCGCTCATCCTGGTCGCCACGGTGCTCTTCTTCTTCCGGTTCATCTACGAGGAAGTCGTCTCGGCCATCCCGCTCAACGGAGGCTCGTACAACGTGCTGCTCAACACGACGTCCAAGCGCGTCGCGGCGTTCGGTGCTGGGCTCAGCATCATCTCGTATCTCGCGACCGGTGTGACGTCGAGCGTGTCGGCTGTCAACTACCTCTCGAGTATCATCGACGGCGTGCCGATCGTGCTGGGCACTGTCGGTGTGCTCTTCGCCTTCGCGGTGCTCAACTTCTTTGGCATCACCGAGAGTTCTCGGGTCGCGCTGGCTATCTTCCTGCACCACATCCTCGTGCTCACGGTGCTGTCGGTCGCGTGCCTCATCTACGTCTTCCAGCACACGCACATCTTCCGAGAGAACATGCACAGCAAGCTGCCCAAGGTTGACTTCGCGGGCGACCAGATCGACTCGAACGCGTTCACGGCCATCTTCTTTGGGTTCGGCGCGGCCATGCTGGGCATCACGGGCTTCGAGAGCTCGGCCAACTTCGTCGAAGAGCAGCAACCGGGCGTCTTCCGCAAGACGCTGCGCAACATGTGGGGCTTCGCGACGCTCTTCAACACGGTGCTCATCTTCATGGCGCTCGGCGTGCTGCCCGTGGACACGATCATCGCCAACCAGAACTTCCTGCTCGCCGAGATGGGCCAGACGGTCGCGGGTCGATGGCTCAAAGTCTGGGTGGCCATTGACGCGTTCATCGTGCTCAGCGGCGCCGTGCTGACCTCGTACGTCGGCTCTTCCGGCCTGATGCGCCGCTTGTCCAGCGACCGCGTGCTGCCGGCGTTCCTCATGACGCAGAACAAGTGGCGCAAGACCAACCACTGGATCATCCTGCTCTACTTTGTGGTCTCGTCCAGCCTCGTCGTCGCGCTCGACGCCAACACGACGACCATCGGCGGCGTCTACACGTATGCGTTCCTCGGCTTGATGGTGCTGTTCTCGTTCGGCTGCATGGTACTCAAGGCCAAGCGTGCGGAGATCCCTCGCGACATCCACGCGCCCTGGTGGAGCTGTATCATGGGCTTCATCATGGTGGTCATCGGCATCTTCGCCAACTTGCTCGGCGACCCGAAAGTGCTCATGTACTTTGCGCTGTACTTGATCTCGGTCGTCTCGGTCATGATGAGCATGCTCGAGCGCGTCTCGATCCTCAAGATCGCGCTGGCGGTCATGAAGAAGGTCGCGCCGTCGCGCTCTCAGGACGGCTCGGGCAACGGCTACGAGACCCTTCAGACGCCCGTGATCGACTCGCAGGGCATTCGCACGGGCGCTCGCGGCGGGCGCACAATCGCCAAGGCCATCATCGGCATCAATGAAGCGCCGATCGTCTTCTTCTGCAAGCACCCTGACCTCACGATCATCAACAAGGCCATCTTGTACGTGCGCAAGAACGAACTGACCCACAACCTCCGGATCATCCACGTCTCGGACGCGTCCGTGGACGGTGGCGAGAGCGGCGACGGCCTCTCGGTGCGTCGCGAGTTCGAAAACATCATCGCGCTCTTCGACTCGATCTACCCGAAGCTGCGGATCGACTTTGTGAACGTGCACGGCGAGTTCGAGCCGGCGGTGGTCCAGTGGCTCTCCGAGTCGATGAGCGTGCCCCTCAACCTCATGTTCATCGCGCAGCCGGGCGACAAGGTCGTGCACAGCGTCTCCAAGATCGGCGTGCGCGTCATCACGGGATAGACGGAGACTGGACGGGAGTGGTAGACGTGGATCCACACTGAGGCGGTGGCAACGTGCGTTGTGACAGTAGTCGGGAGTGTAGAGAAGTGACGTGAAACGACGCGCCGTGCGTCGTCCTTCTGATTGGCTTTTGGCGTTCGACTACTGACCAAAGCTCGGTCTCGAATCGATGGACGCTGTTTACAGTACTGCTAGGAGAGCTCCACAAACAACAGTCAGCAATTGAAAACGAACTCCATTCTGCAATTTCTCTCAATCACTGCATTTGCCGACCCCGCTTCAGTGCCATCTAAGTCAGAACGTCACACAAGCGAGGCTTCCAAAAGGAGAGGCCCCTTCACGCCTGGTTGTCGGCGTCGACGGTGAGCGTGGTCATGCGTCCGTTCTCGGCCACGGCGCCCGCCATGTACGAGGCCGCGACCGTGGCGACGTAGGCCGCGACGGAGAGGAAGGTGAAGACCACGCCCGAGTTCATGGAGCCG
>JAADVR010000817.1:0-15091 GCA_023335855.1 Pythium scleroteichum
CTCTTGTTCCAGGAGAGGAGTTCACCAATCCCACCTTTTTCAGCCCGCCCAGAATACGTCTGACGACGACAGGGTTGGTATTCACGCTACCTGCAATATGTGCAGACGTGATTCGTTCAGGCGCGCTGAGTGACAATAACAACAAACAATGCACACTGACCGAAAAATGAGTACTCATGATTAACCACCTTTATTTAATATAATCCAGGACATGCCGACCTTATTCAGAGAACAGATCCTTTTCGGGACGTGCTCTGATCTTGAGCTGTCGCACACTGTATTCCAGTTGTTTCACAATATCATCCAGTTGTTTGCGATCAATCTTGGTTGGATCTTCCACCGGTTTCGCGGACGACTTGAGATCGCGGATCGTTAACTGCTGTTCTTGCCATTTGTCCATTAGATCTGCAATATTGGCATAGAAACGTTCGTAATCTTTGATGACTAGGTCAAGATAAGCATCTACCTCATCCGGATCATAACCACGAAGTTTATAATTAAATTGTTTTTCATGAATCGATAACGCATCTAGCTGCACACCCAATTGTTTGAACAATTGTCTTTGTTTATCCAATCTTCGTTTCATATGTTCATCCATATTGACAACCTCCATTATAAGCCAAGCCGTAGTTCTATTTCTTGGGAAGAACACACGGCAATTTCTCTCTCTATTTTTTATAACACATAATCCGTCAGATATAAAACGATACAGCCCTATTCCTCACGAAAATGATTGCTTTTCATCCAATTCGGGTAAAGACTCACTACACCCCACAACGGGAAAGGAGCATGTCCTTATGAGTACATTAACTAAAGATCAACATCAAATACTGAAAAACGCCCTTTTGGAGCAACGTGAAAACTTACAGCGTCATTTTGAATCCAGCATGGAAGACGGTGCTCCAGTCGAGTCGCTGAAAGATTCAACCGGTGAGCTGTCCTCCTATGATAATCATCCGGCAGATGCCGGTACGGAAACATTTGAACGTAGCCGTGATCTGGCGATTGACGATACATTAACAGACGAATTCAATCAAGTGAACGACGCATTGGAACGTATGGAGCAAGGTACATATGGATCCTGTGTAACGTGCGGAGAAGATATTCCCTTCGAACGACTTGAGGCTATCCCCTACACCGCTTACTGTATTAACGACACACCTAACCGGGAGATCAGCAACGATCGGCCCGTTGAAGAAGAAGTGATGACCATGCCTCCGAGTGGTGCTGGAGAAGGAAGACAGCAGCGGGCCGGCAAGTTTGACAACGCAGATGCCTGGGAAGCGGTCGAAGAATATGGTACATCCAACTCCCCCGCAACCGCAGCCAAACGTGATGTGAAGGGCTACGATGAGAACATGTAACTTTGTTATGAACTGAAATGGTAAGCGTCAAAATTGATTGATTCCATAGACTGCTCCACAATTAGCCTTGCTTATCACGCATTAAAAAGCCGCCATTGGGCGGCTTTTTCTAGTTTTCTTCTAAGCAGTCTCTCACGTTTGCGGTTACTTGCTTCCAGCGATAACGCTGAACCCATGTATTCCATCCATTTATTCTTCCGACTCACTACCAGATGATGCAGATTCCTGCCGCTTAGACACAGATCGAGACGTTTTCGGAGTTGCTTTACCCTTATTGGACGTAGCTTTCTTTTTCTCTTTTGCATCTGTCTTAGAAGCAGGTATTTTCACTATAGGTTTAGAGAGAGCAGAGAATAACTGAAAGACCTCATGTTCCCCTTGCCGATTCTCTTTTGTTGTATAGGGTTCACAGAGTTTTATGATGTTTTTATACAACTGCTCTACTTCCTCACGGGTTGCATACAGCGTGATGTCCGAGAGAAACATCCGATCTTCGTTTTCCGCCTGATGCATGAATCGCTGACGACTCTGTTCGAACATCTCATTTAATAATTTGAGCGTCTCGGACCGAAACACCTGTTTCAATGGAGAGTTTTCCTTGTCTTCATCTTCGTGACGGAGATGAATCTCTCCGGTGAATGGTTCGTAGTATTTTGCGATAATCCCATTAATCTCACGCGTGGAAACGATGGTCAGCAGACCAATTTTCTCCAGCTTTTTTACATGATAGTGAACTTTGGCTGGCACCTCACCCATCTGGTCGGCGATCTCTTTAACAGTGGATGGTCTGCCCTGCTTGTTAAACATATTCATAATCTGTATCCGATACGGATCGGAGTAGATTTTAATTTCTTCAATTGTTGAAAGAACCTTGTGCGCCATCCCTGTATCCTCATTTCCGGGGTACCTGTTGTCCATCGATATCTCTATTATAACGTTGCGTCAGGACTTCGGTCAAAACGAGCGAGAAATGACTTGATACAGAAAATTGGCTAATGATCACTTCTGAATATCTTCACAGGGCACTTTGAAAACTTTTGCTAAATAACAGCATACCTGCTGACATGGCAAGCATAATACCAAAAACGATAAAAAGAACAGGCATGGTCATCCAATCTGCAAGTGCTCCCGAAACCAGACTGCCAAGTGGTGCAACACTCAAGACGAGCATACTCTGAAGGGCATACACTCTACCCAGCATCTCCGAAGGGGTAACTTCCATAAGATAGGTGGCCAGCGGTGTTGTAGCCAGCGGAATCCCCATACCCATCATTAGACAAAAGGCCGCTGCAACCGGCAGTTGGAAGGAAGTCATGTAAGCGGGTAGTGCCGTCATCGCATAACTGAGACCCAACATGACAATACCGCTGATGACCAGCACACTTTTACGATAGTTCGCTCCCCTTTGTGTCAACCATACACCACTGAGCAACATACCTCCCACCATCAGCCCACTGAGCAGACTTAATCCCCCAGCGCCAGCATGCAACGTTTCAATGACATATGGTGTACGGAGAACATTAAACGGCATCAGGCAGAAATTAACGAAGGCAAACAGGATGGAGACAATTAACAATAAGGCATGTTTACGGAGAAAATGAAAAGCTTCCGCCATTTCGGAGAATATACTACTTTTGTCGGATGAAAGAGAATTCATTTCAGTTAATGTTTTATCTTCATTGTTAGCAGATGTTGAGACTTCAGGGTAGCCTACTCGGCTCATCATTAAAGCACTTAGCGCAAACAACCCCGCATCAATCAGGATCGTCCAGGCAATGCCTATTGTAGCAATAAGGGCACCAGCCACTGCAAGTCCTGCGAGTTCGGCCACTCTGGTTGCGGAAGAGGACATCGCATTACCCGAAAGCAGCATCGATTGGGGAAGCAATCGGGGGACACTGGACACTTCCGCAGGAGTAGTGAAACATTCCAGCAAAGAATTCAGAATCGTCATGACAAACAGATGCCAGACTTCAAGTTGGCCCAATCCAAACAGCAGAGCTGTGATACCCACCAACAACCCGCGACCGGTATTCGTAATCACAATCACTTTTTTGGGAGACATGCGATCAACCAAAGCCCCGGCGAACAGACCCAGAAGGATATTGGGCAAAAAATTCACCGCCAGCAACGTACCCATCAACACTTTCGAACCGGTTAGAATGTAAACCATCCAACTGTAGGCAATCGAGTCAATCGAATCACCAAATCTGGATACAACTTTACTAAGCATAAATTGCATGTACGGTCTGATTCGTATTAACTCACCCATACCTTGCTTTCCAACTGCTGTGTTATCGCTCATCCATTTTCACTCCTCGACGTTAAAATATTTTTCATGTTAATTTTATTTTAACGTAAGTTATGCAGAAATCAATACCTCCGTGAAAATAATTTTAACGACAAGTAAGTAAAGTTATAGCTCGCTATTCTTTCAGAGAATTCGTAATCAACACAGGGACTTTTGGGACAACCTTTTTGAACAACCTCCTATAACACAAAAAAACAGACCACATGTGGTCTGCTCGGCTGGACGTATTGTATTTGAACTGTCTTTATTTGCTGCCTACTTCTCAACAAGCAATTGAAATCCAGACTGTTCAGCCTGTACCTCCAACATTAAATCACGTACCCGGCCTGCTTCATTCCCCAGGCGTTCTTCGCTGATTTGGTAGTTGGTCCATTTTAACTCTAGTGGAAGTTCAATTGTACCCGTCAGGCAATCCCACAGAGCGTCGAGATTACCGCCATAAAAATCCGGCAGTTTAAGCTTAACCCTTAATTGTTGATGAAGTTCAGCGCTACTCGTAAAGCCTTCTCCATCCAGAATCACGGTATTCATGGCTGCTCCTTCCTCTACTTCAAACGTGTAAATGATGCATAGTGATCTGTCGTTTTGTAGATGAGTCCATCATTGGAGTACACAATTCGATCCGAATTACGGAAGCCGGAAGTATAGTTAATATCCGCTTCGCGCCATGTACGTCCGCTGGCCGAAGGCAGAAGCCCTTCCCGATTGCCAAATGTGTCCCCACCGATGCTTTTCCCAGGAGCAACTACAGCCAAGTTTCCTTTTGACGCTACCCAGCCGAGTCCTGTTGCCTGTGATTTGGTAATAAAGTTACATGGCAACGTTCCATTTGCACTCAAATAATTTGCTACACCCGTAAACGTATTGATGATGGTACATGTTGCAGCAGATGCCTTCTGCTGTGCGACTGGAGTGAACTGTGAACCTGTGAGGAAAACAAACGTTAACAACAATGCCAGTAATGCGGTGGATATCAACTTTTTCATCAATCCGGCCTCCCGATCCCTCAAAGTAGATGAACGTTGTCACGATATGCGTTCTGCAAGCTGTAACAGTCTAGTTGTATGTTCTGCTAGATTATAGTAAACAAGTCATCTCATGACTATTTATATCACATCATTTTGGTAGAAATATCAAATGAAGACGTTTAAATTGTAAAATATTATAATTGTAACATTTTAAGACAGAAAAAAGACTCTCATCCCTGAAGATGGAGTCTACTTTTCTAGTATGTTTAAACTGATTTGACCTAATCTAATCGATCAATTGCACACGTTGACGAGTTCGAGCCGATTCCAGGCATGCATCAATAACGCGCATGTTTTGAATGGTATTTTCCGGACTGAAAGGTAAGGCCTCTCCTTCAAGCACAGCCGTTGCAAATGTCTCCACCTGAAGCACATAGGAATTCGACACGGATACACGTTCCTCACGGCTGACCGAATCGGTGTGCACAATAATCTGAGGTGGAATATCGCTGTTCTCCCAGCCAAATACTTTTGGCAGTTCAATCCGCCCTTCCGTCCCGAGAATCTCCATCTCCGCTCGACCTGAAGCCCACATGCCACAGTCAAAAGTTAAAGCTACCGAATTCGGAAACTCTACCAGTCCCGACGCCATCATATCCACGCCATCATGCTCGTCCGAGAATAGAGCGTGAACTGTCACCGCTTCCGGTTCCTGTCCCAGATACATCCGGGCCGCCGAGATCGGATACACGCCAAGATCGAATAATGATCCGCCGCCCATCTCTCTTTTGAACCTTACATTCTCCTTGTCATCAGCGGTATTACAGGTAAAATTACCATGGATGGCTCTGACGATGCCAATCTCTCCACTAGCTATAATCTCTTGCACACGTCTGTGCTTGGGATGAAATCGATACATAATCGCTTCTGCAAAAAGAACACCATGCTGATGACATACCTCGATCATTTCTGCCGATTCATCTGCATTCAAGGCAGCCGGTTTCTCACACAACACGTGTTTGCCAGCCTGTGCCGCTTTGATGGTCCATTCTTTGTGCATATGGTTAGGCAAAGGAATATAGACGGCTTCAATGTCCGGATCAGCGATGAGCTCTTCATAACTGCCATACGATCTGGCAATGCCGAGTTCTTCGGCAAGGGTTTCTGCCTTTTCTTTGCTGCGGCTGGCAATTGCCAACACCTCACCACGTTCAGACTGCTGGATCGCCGGAATGACTGCATTTTTGGCAATGGTTGACGTACCGAGTACACCCCACTGTAACTGTCTGTTCATGCTCATCTTCCTTTCGTACCGTAATTGTCCTCTTCTGCCTTGTGTAACATGCCGAGACAACGATCCAGGTCCGTTTTGACCTGTTTCTTGTATAACTCAGCTTTTTCCGCACCATCATCCGTGAAATGATATAAAACGATTTCCTGAAAATCGACCTTTGGATCATTGCCCTTCAGCTTCTTTGTGCGATAAAAAACACCTTGCTGTACCAATTCATGCAGTGCCCGATATACCTCGCTCTGGGGTGGTACATAACCGTAGTCTTTGAATTCCTGCTTCATCGCCTCCAGCATCTCGTAACCATACCCCCTGTGCTGTTCAACCATCGTAATCAGATACAGCTTGATAAATGCCCGCTGTGCAATCATAAAAGCCACGTTCATTCCCCTCCTGTCAGAACCTATATATCTAGTATTATAAAACTTATGTTCGGGTTCTGCCATCTTTCTCCGCTTTGCCTCCCTTTTATCCATCTTCAAGGAGGGCGAGCAAGAAATCGTGTGAATACGCGTTAACCTGGGGGAAGCACGGAAAAAGGTTTTTTGTTGTGAATTTTTCATGTAATGAAATTTTATTTTTTATTCAAAAGAATCAATTTCATAATACCTTTAGCTGCTTCAATCAAGGCTGGATATAGATCGAAACGGTTCAATTTGTCTATATCCAGTTACAGAAATTCATTTTTAGTGAGTTATGAAATTGATTCAAAAGTTGTTTATTTCAGGGCTCAGGGTGTCGTGAGATCGAATTTTAATGACAAGAAAGTCTGTGCAAAAGCTGTAATACCTGTGCTCTGTATCTAGTGTTCGTATACTCTCGTACTCCCGTACACTTCTGTGCGGCTGTGGTGATCTATTGTGAATTTTTCATATGTTGATGTTTTCATTTATTGCGGACAGATTTCGGTACGGCTCCCACAATCCATTTGCCCCAGCTTACACGCGAGATAAGCCATGTCACTACACAGGATAATGTAAGAGCCAACAACCAGGTGATGATCATTCGGACGACAGGGTTCCAACCCATAGCAACGTAAAACAACTCATCCGGAATGTAGCTATACCGCAGCATCAACATATGCATCAGATAACCGCCATACGATACACCACCAATCCATCCCAGCAATCGTGTAGCCCTGAGGTTGTGAAGTTTTCCGGCCAGCTGGTACATGACCATAATGGAAGCGATCAGAAAGAGTGCCATATCAGGGCGGATCAAGCTGACTGTGTAGAACGTAATTTTGATTCCCTCCGGCTTTTGAAACTCCAGCATTAATAAATAAGTAAACCGCAGACCCAGAACAATAAACACTGTCCAGTATATCCAGCGCAATCGATGAATCCATTCATTCCAGTGCTGGACGGATAACCCCGCTGCTGCACCAAGTACAAAATAAATAAAGAAATAGAGGAAATTACGGTCTGCATACGTTGTAAAAGCATCTGTCAGCACCGGGATATTCAGCCGTTCCATGAACTTGGCGATGTTTCTTAATTGATCCGCAAGTACAAGATACACCACACCAGAAATCAATAATGCGATCAAGCGCCCCTTGGCCTCATATCGGTTATATACATAACGAATGGCTCGCAAAAAGAGCGGAAATAACAGATAAAACTGAATCAACATAATGATGTACCAAAAGTGTGAAGTCGTTTTGCCCGTAAGCAACTTCAGGCCTAGGTCCGGGATGTCATTCCATCCAAATCCGGTCCAGCCCCGCGGTGCAAGTGTAAAATAAATGAGTGACCAGATCAGATAAGGCACGATCACGTCGTTTACTCTTTTTCTCATAAACTTGCCGTAATTCAGCTTGTCTCCCGTGTTATAGAAGAGCACCATACCTGTTATGAATATGAATAAAGGAACTGCAAATTTGGAGAGCATCAGCAGTATGGCCAGTAACACGCCATCCTCCAGTCTCGTTTCCGGGACTAATGAGTAATGTGCGATGGAATGCTGGAGAACCACCGCTCCAAAGGCGATTCCCCTTAAGCTCTCTATTTCTGTAATTCGTTCTTTGCGAGGCATACATTCAGCCATCCTTTCTTGGTTTTGCGATAAAAACAAAGTACAATGAAGCCGTATATTTAATGAACGGAGTTGATTCACATTTCTTTAACAGACAAAGACGTAACCACTACCGATTCCAAGTATGTCCAGCAACATCTGGCTAACGAGCGAACTTTTCTGGCCTGGGTGCGCACGGGTATTGCCATGGCGGGCATAGGCTTTCTTGCTGCCGGATTTGGTTTCAATTCGTCGGCGTATGATCAACTTGCACATATTGCGGCGATTATTACGGGTATCACTTCTCTGATTGGCGGCATATCCATCATTGTGTATTCGGCAGCAGCGTATCATCGGAAGCGTACACAAATCAATGAACAGACGTTTCAGGCATCAACCGGATTAATCCGGTTTCTTACCATGATGCTATTGGTGATTGGACTCGCTTTGGCTGTACTGTTATATGTATTGTTATTCCCTGCTTGACTTGGTAAAAACACCATCCGACATTATTGACACCCACCCATATGCAACACAGGGACAAAAGCCGGCTTCCCTTAAGGAAACCGGCTAATGACCATCTGGTGGATCATATATGTCATTCCATTTTGCAGATAATAAGTCATTGGGTTTTATTTCATATCGATTAAATTCGCGGCAAGATTACAGGAATGTATTGTTACCGAATCGCGCTGCCTTGTTTTGAGCTTCCAATCTGCGTTCTTCCATATCCAGATCCGGACGTTCGGCTGGCACATCTCCGCGATGAGCTGCTTCGGCTCTGTCTCGGTTAAGCTGGCTGTTGCCACTGAACACATCGTACACATCGGAGTCACGATCCGTAGAATCTACGAGCAGCAGGATTTTACCATTCTGTACATACTCCTCATACTGTTTAGCGTCCTCTTCCGGAATACCAAGACCCACAAGTCCACCAACCAATCCGCCAGCTCCTGCACCCACAGCTGCACCGGTAAATGCTGCTGCGATAGGGCCTGCGGCCAGAATCGGTCCTATGCCGGGTATGGCTAGTGCACCGATACCTGCGAGCAGACCGGCTACGCCACCAAGGACACCACCTGTTGCTGCACCAGCAGCCACGCCTTCAGGGGCTTTGGTACCTGTCTCTTCCCGAATTGCCTTCAGTTCATCCCGATCTTGTGTAACAACGGAGATTTCGTCTGAAGTGAATCCTTGTGCTTTCAGACCCTCGATAGCCTGCGATGCTTCACGTTCTGTATTAAACACACCTACGATTTTCTTCTGCATAGTGAATCCCTCCTCATATTATTGAGTGGTTCGCTATGTTATTACCCGCCTAAGTTTCTTTTAAACGTTTACAAGTCAATATACTATGTGTTGATAGTAAAAAATTGCTGAAGTTCATTCCTTTTTAATCCTCATCAGGGTGTGCCTTCAAACTCAGGTATGTGATACGTTGTCAGGCATGCTCTACGTTGAAGGACGTGGGCGTCCAAAACATCTTGAAGTCCAGACTGGCTGATCCTGGCGGATTGTCCCAGACAATTTTCTAAGGAACCGAGGACGTCTTATTTAGCCTTCGGGTCTTCATTTTATTTTGTAAGGAACATGAGACACGTTATTTACCAAAATCACCTGACAAACCCGTTGTAAACGGCTGGTTATTCAAATATAGCGTGTTTCAGATTCCTTAGATTACTACGGGCGCTTCAAATCGCTGAATAAGACGTCACAAGTTCGTTAGCACTCCGCTCATGGTTCTGCTCCATGTTCAGCTCCCCAGGCACGTGCAGTTACGCTTCGGCTTCGGCAGGTTTGAAGACATGCGCTAGGGTGTGTCTTCAAACCTCGAAGGAAGTAGATTTTGCCGTATTCTCGTTCCATGTCGGAATTTTTCAGCAGGCATGCCGGGGCACATCAAGGGAAAGTAACGCAGCATGGAGCGAAAAATCAAAGTGACGTAACATGGGGCGAAAAGATAGTAAAAGATGCACGTTAGCGAGTTTTGAGACACGTCCTGGTTAGAGGATGATGCTTTAAGTTAGAGAATGATTCGATCAGCTACAAAACTGGAGGTTGTTCAGCAGAGTCTAACCCTGATGAAGAGCGCGCCCTTTGGGAGCCAAATAGTTGATGTCTTTAAAAATGAAGTAATTCATCTATTTGCCCCGTGGTTTGGCCCGATTTGTGGCGACCGCTTCAAGTGGATTATCCGGCCAGTAATGCTTCGGATAACGACCTTTCAGATCTTTTTTGACGTCAAAGTACGTCTCTCGCCAGAAATTCGCCAAATCTCGTGTGACCTGTACAGGTCGCTGAGCCGGTGATAATAGGTGGATGGTCAACGGGACTCGCCCACCCGCTATACGCGGTGTCTCCTGTTGTCCAAACATCTCCTGTAATCTTACTGCCAGCGCCGGGTCCTCTGGACGACTGTAGTCCACAGGAATACGTGAGCCACTGGGCACCTGTATATGCGTCGGCGCTTCATCGTCCAGTTGTTGTCGTTGCGTCCAGCTCAATCCACCCAGTAATACATCCTGCATCGACAATCTCTTCAGGTCGGCTGCCGATCGCATGCCTGTCAGATAAGGGGTAAGATGTTCTGCCAACTCTTCGGTCAGATCATCTTCGATCAGGTCAGGCCACTCAGGTAGATGGAGATGCAGGAACCGTAGCCTGTCCGCAAGTTGTTTGGACGTTTTTGTCCAGGGCAGACAATCCAGCCCTTCCATCCGTATCCCGTTTAACAGTGCTTCCAGCACCTGATCTTCAGGTGGCTGTGCAATACTGCTCTCTTTAATCACAAGGGCTCCAATCCGAAGTCTCTTATGTGCGCGCACGCTGCGGGTATTGGAATCCCAGGCGACTTGCACTTCATCGTGCAGCAAGTGCTGACCTACCTGGACCAATGTCTGCTCCTGCAACGGCGCAGCCAGCAGGATGCGCGCATCTGCGCCCTGGTCGTCTGCCTCGGCTGCGACCAGATACGCTGCACGGCTCAGCGATTCTGTCGCTGCGAGCCGTACGCCGCGGCCGCTGCTCAGCAGATAGCGGCCGTCCTCCCGGCGTTGCCCGATCCGGTCCGGATAGGCGAAGGACAGCAGCAATCCGCAGCTGTCCTCATCCGGCCTTACCGGATCGGC
The DNA here is from genome assembly GCA_023335855.1 of Pythium scleroteichum. Lineage (NCBI taxonomy): Eukaryota > Oomycota > Peronosporomycetes > Pythiales > Pythiaceae > Pythium > Pythium scleroteichum. The sequence goes on from JAADVR010000817.1 coordinate 11,076, forward strand.
CGCCGGGCCGAGCGCCGAGCGCAGCTGGCGGCTCTCCTGGAGCATGCGCCGCACGGCCGCGCCGTCTGCGACAGCCGCTGCCGCTTGCGGCATACCGCTGCTGTCCGCGGTCAGCAGCGCCTCTACGCGCGGGCGGAGGTCCGTGCCCGCGCCTGCACTGCCACTGCTGCGGAGGCCGGCAGGCTCTTGCAGCAGTGCCGCCAGCATGCTGGCGTAGCTGGCCAGCCCAAGCTCCGCCGCGCGGAGCAGCATGCTGGCCAATCGCGGATGCACGCCAAGCATGTTCATCCGCCGCCCGAAGGGCGTGATGCGGCCTGCGTCGTCCAGGCCGCCCAGCTGGCGCAGCAGCGCCTGTGCCTGGCCGTAGGCGGCGTCAGGCGGGGTGTCCAGCCATTGCAGCTCTGCTGGGGACTGGACACCCCAGACCGCAAGCTCCAGCGCCAGCGGCGCAAGATCCGCGGAGGTGATCTCCGGGCGAGCTGCCTCAGGCAGTCCCCCGTGAACCTCTTCGCTCCATAGCCGGTAACACACCCCCGGGGCAATTCGCCCTGCACGACCCCGCCGTTGATCGGCTGACGCCTTGGACACCGGCAGGGTGACAAGTCGGCTCATGCCCGTACGCGTCGAGAATGCCGATGCACGACTTAGCCCTGCATCCACCACAATCTTAACTCCAGCAAGTGTGAGACTGGATTCCGCAATGGAAGTGGACAGCACAACTTTGCGCGACCCCTCAGCCGCCGGCCGTATGGCCTCATCCTGTTGTTCCACCGGCATACTGCCATACAGGGAATGAACTTTCACATGTCCAGGAAGAGAAGCGTTTAATAACTCCCGCTCTGTACGGTGTATCTCTCTTGCGCCAGGAAGAAAAACAAGCACGTCCCCCTCCTGTTCGGCTAATGCCCTCGTCACCGTCTGAGCGGTGAATTGTTCCAGTGGCATGGCTGTTGGTCTCGGTACATATCGAGTTTCCACCGGAAACGTGCGTCCGGGACAGTGAATTGATTTTGTACCTTCGCCAAGCAATACACAGACGGGAACAGGATCAAGGGTCGCCGACATCACCAGCAATTTCAGATCTGGACGTAACATCGCTCGCGATTCCAATGCCAGAGCCAAGCCCAAGTCTCCGTGTAAGTGACGCTCATGGAATTCATCAAATATAATCATTGCCGTGTCCTCAAGACCCTGATCCTGCTGCAACATCCGGGTCAATACCCCTTCCGTCACAACTTCAATGCGTGTCGCCTGACTCACCCGGGTATCCATGCGTACACGATATCCTACAGTCTGACCCGCCTTTTCCCCTAGCGTAGCCGCCAGTCTCGATGCCGCTGAACGCGCGGCCAGCCTTCGGGGTTCCAGCATAATGATTTTCCGTCCCGCAACCCACGGCTCCTCCAGCAAAGCCAGCGGTACAACCGTCGTTTTTCCCGCTCCTGGCTCTGCAATTAACACACCTGTATCTTGATCCCGAAATAACTGTCTTAACTCAGGAATAATCTCTTGTATCGGTAACTCTATATGCATATAATCGCTCCTAATGAATGTACCCTACTGCTCTTCAGTATCTCTATTCGAATGTTAGCATTATAACAAAAAAAGCCGTTCCAGAGGAACGACTATCGCAGACACACCCTAAGACACACCTAAGTAGAAATGTATCCAGAATACTCACTTAGCTGAGCAATGACTCGGCACCGTCAATGACGATCTCTGCTCCGGTAATATGTCTGGATTCGGACGATGCGAGGAAACTTACCAGATCGGCAACATGTTCCGGTTGACCCGGCCCGTCCGCAAGTGGTTGCTGTCCTTCCGGGAACTCCATCGGAATAATGATCTGCTGTAGATCATCCGTTTTGACCGTACTTTGATCGATATTTGTCGCAATCGCTCCTGGGCAGATCACGTTTACACGTATCTTGAACTTCGCCAGCTCAAGCGCAGCCATCTTCGCAAAAGCAACCTGTCCTGCCTTGGACGTGCTGTACGCCGACATGCCAAAGCTTGAGAAGCGTTGATTGCCGTTGATGGAACTCGTAATGATAATACTGCCGCCACCCCGTTTTTTCACGTGAGGCAATGCATATTTAATCGTGAAAAACGTACCATTCAGGTTGGTCGTAATAATCTGTTGCCAATCTTCAACCTGAATTTCCTCAATGGGTGCCGATACACCGTTAATGCCCGCATTGGCAAAAACAATATCCAAACCGCCGAATAACTCAACGGTTTCCAGTACAGCCTTTTCCACACGTGCCGGGTCGGAAATGTCTACATCAAATGCTCTTGCCGCACCGGGGTGCAGCGCATTAATCTCTGCTTCCGTTTCCGAGATCCGATCATTCACCAGATCAAACAATGCAACATGTGCACCCTCTTTAGCCAGCTTGACCGCAGTGGCCTTCCCAATTCCGGAGCCTGCTCCGGTAATAATCGCAACCTTGCCTTGGAACCGTGACTTGCCGTTATGTTGTGTCATTATCCATTCCACTCCTTCATTTTAGCAATTATGTAAGAATGTACGTTCATACTCATCGTGAAAGCCAATTCTTCACAAGATTACCCAAAAAGAGTGTCTTTTAAATCAACACCAACAAGTTTTTTCACAGTTGATCTTCGCCGCTGTCACAGCTTCATCCGGATAGATCCACAACTTGATATCCCGCACTCACCATTCCAGCTCAATGAAAGCGGCATCATCTTCAAGACCGCCGGTATGTGTCGCATCCAGCAATACCTGAATGTGTTCATCCGGGACATAGGCTTGAATGGCATCCAGATCGTTCAGTCCATCCGTATATAACTGAAGACGCAGTGAATCTCCTGCGGACCCTTTCATCTCGCAGATGTGCGGCTTACCACCAACTGGTCCTTCAAGTGTAGACCAACGCTCATTTGTCTTGCAGTGAGTCTGAAATAATTCAGACTGTTCCTGACCATTACGCCACAGGCGAATACGGGAATCTCCTTGCCATGCAAGCCATACCCGGCTTTTGCGGCCGCCTCCCGTGAGCTCGATCCGCCCACACACATACATGGCCTGACTGCCCCGACTTCGCTTTTCCATCAACACTTCACGCAGCAACAAAGGGGAACTTTCCAGTGGCTGTAATTTCTCCAATTGCTCCGATGCGGGAAGGGTAAGATCATGGAGAAGACGCTCAACACCCTCTACCGTTGTGTGTTGCGTCGTTTCCAACCAATCCAACAGAGCATTCCCTAGAAAACGCGCTGCAAAATCGCCCAGGTAACTCATGCCTACGCCATCACACAAAACAAAATTGCAGATATTCCCTTTCATACGTACCGCAGCAAAGTCCTGTCCGGTATCTCCCTGATGTACCGTCTCAGCCGCTCTGCCATAACCATATCTGCACTTGAATGTGCCTTGATAGCGAGTTAGCGGCTGTTCCCCGGTCTGTACACTCACATAGCGAAAGTTGCCATGCCGTTGCTCAGCATGGCCCCCCTTATCTCCAGCAGACAATGTTGCCAAACGCATCGCTCTCATGATTCCCCTCCTATCTCACAGGCGTAGCAGCGGACATCTGGAACCCGATTGATACCAATTCTGCACATGTACCTGGCAGCATCATGAGTGCACCGGGTGCAAGCAAATAATCAGCTTCAACAAGCATTTCCCGATAACTTTCGGGCAGAACGGATGACATATTCCGCAGCTTCTCTCCATGCTCATCCTGTAGATTCGTTTCCGAAGAGATTCCCTTCCATCTTCGAGGTTCAGCAATTGGCCCTTCCAGCAGATGATCCGATATAAAAATATTCTCGACCAACACATTGCCGTCCGGCACACTCATGCCCATGATTCTTTTGGCAATCGGCTCGGGATCTTCACCTGTAGCCACCCCGTCGGTCATGTGGCATACAAGTGGCGCAGGACAATCCTGCATATTCGGAATTTCGGCCTGTAGAATCTTTTCCGCCTGCAGGAAAGCCTTCGCAGAATCTGAAAACCGTCTCGGTGTCAGGTCAGGCAAAGAACCAAC
>JAADVR010000818.1:0-15069 GCA_023335855.1 Pythium scleroteichum
CAACATTTTGTTTATGGATAGTGGGGTATTAGTGGATTCAGGACATCATGAAGCACTTCTGGCGCGCCTGCCTCAATATGCGGAGATGGTGGATGTACAACGGAAAGGAGGGTTAGCATGAATGAGCTGACGATTCTGTCAAAAGCGATGATTCAGGAGCGCAAGGATATCTTGCTTTCGATATTGGGCGGATTTATCGCCGGCATAGCAGGGGTAGCTCTCTTTTCCGCGAGTGGTTATATGATATCTCAAACAGTATTTGCGCCACCGCTGTACACCTTAATTGTACTCACCTCCATGGTCAAACTACTTGGTTTCCTTCGAGCGGCAAGTCGCTACGGGGAACGCTTGTATTCACACAGGGCGACATTCTCCATGCTGAGCCGTTTGCGGACGTCCTTTTTTGCCAAACTGATCCCGGTAACGCCAGGTATATTGAACAAAAACCGAAGCGGGGATCTGCTTGCGCGGATCGTGGGTGATGTGGAAAGTTTGCAAAATTACTTTTTGCGGGTCGCGTATCCACCCATCATGGTCGTTATGGTGTTTTTGGCTACCATGCTGTTCACTTCGGCCTTTTCGATCTGGATTGCGTGTTTGTTAGTAATAGGTATGCTGATTACGGCATTTGTTGTACCAGGTATTGTCTTGTTAGGTCAGCGAAAAATACACGGACGTGTCCGCCAGCAAAGGGCTTTGCTGTCCACGGAAGTAACCGAAGTGTTGTATGGTTTCAGGGATCTGAAAGTATACGGCCAATTGGAACAGCGTGAGCAGCAGCTTCAGCAGGCTTCCGCTGCATTGGCAACGGAACAGAAACAAGCCGCTTCGCACCTGCTGCGCGGGCAATCTATGCACGTTTTTGTGACGTATCTTGTTACATGGGGTGTGCTAGCACTCAGCGCCTTCTTAATTGTGAATGGAGCGTTTGCCGGTGTATTCCTCGCCATGCTGATCCTGGCCACGCAGACCGTGTTCGAAGAAGCTGCGGCAATGGCTATATTACCTCTATATAAGCAGGACAGCGAGCACGCCGCTCAGCGACTGGCGGAAACGGTGCCAACCTCCGATGTGCAACCTGTACAGCCAAACGGTGAAGTGTCATCCGATCAGGCAGTTTCGATTGAACTATCCGGTGTTAACTTCCAATATGAAGGGGAATGGAGACCGGCGCTGAGGGAGCTCTCCCTGCAACTTGCAGCAGGCTCCAAAACAGCGATTGTCGGGCCGAGCGGGTCAGGCAAGTCAACGATTATCGATTTGTTACTCAAGTTGCGCGCACCAACGTCTGGGGATATACGATTAAACGATGTTTCGGTGAAGGAACTGAATGAAGAGAGCATTTGGCAAGGGACGAATGTCGTGTTGCAGCAAAGCCACTTCTTCCGGGGAACCATCCGGGACAACTTGTTGCTGAATGGAGAAGAACATTCGGATGAGCAACTGTCGGCTGTGCTGGATAAAGTCCAACTGCCGAATAAGTTGTTGACCGACATGGTATATGAAAAAGGGGAGAACCTGTCGGATGGTGAGAAGCAGCGGCTGGCTCTGGCACGAACCATGCTGCGCAAAGGACGGTTATGGCTTCTGGACGAACCAACTTCTTCACTGGATTACGTCACAGAGCAACGTGTATTGCAGCATCTTCTGGCACAGGCATCCGAAGATACACTTCTCCTGATCTGCCATCGGCTGACGGGATTGGAAGAGATGGATCGGATTGTGGTCATGGACCAAGGCAAGATTGTAGAATCAGGTTCTTTCTCCGAGCTGATGGAGCAAAAAGGCTATTTTTATGAAATGAAACAAATTGAACGACAAATGATTGGAGACGTCGGGGCGTAAGAATCTAGTCTATTGATTAGACAATACGGTCGATTGTCGTTAATGAAGAAAACTTCAATAAATCAATTTTATAAATTTAACTAAACCCCAAAGGATGCAGTGCATATACTCCTTGGGGTTTGTTTTGATATAATAGTTTTTTTATGTCTATGAAGGAGATGGAGATGGAGATGGAGATGGGAAAGTATAAGTGGGATATTGTTTTTTATTTGGCCGTATTTTTATTTGTTGTGTACATGAAGATGAATGACCAATCTCTGTTTTGGATACTTGGGGTCGTTCTCACCGCTACTCTGATCATGTTTACCATTCGTATTTTTTATCCTCTGGGTTGGGAAACACGCATGGAGCGCGTCGAGGCTTTTCTACGCAGACAGGAGAATACCCCAAAGCTTTATATCTATTACGCTCTTGCAAACAGACTTGATGATGAATTGGAACACACAATAGAGCGCATCAGAAATGAGGACACAAATAAAAGGACCCAAGCAGTCTATAATGCAGCTTACGGCTCCTATCGCAACGACTTGGTAGCTGTTCGTACTGCGGTGCAGAATATGCGTAGATCGGATTATCGTACATATTATGAAACGTATTTGCTTATGGAAGAAGGAAGAAGTGAGCAGGCGAGGGAACACTTGAAATCCATTAACAAGGTCTGGATGAGATCTTCGCTTCTTGCAGCGATCGAACTAAAAGCGGGACAACGCGAAACTGCGATTCAGCTATTACAGGAAGCAATGCATGCTGTCAGAGGTGTCCATCGTTATATGATATTTAAGGAATCAGAGAGATACTAGGGCGTGTCTCAAACGGTGAACAAAAATCTTCCTTGGCATATAGTACAACTGACACGGACAAAAGCTTGTTCCATATAGGAGCAGGCTTTTATCTTTTGTCTTAAAGGAAGGACAGGAAGGACAAGAGTATACAGAGGCGCTAAACTGTTCGGCATAGTGGGGAACACCCGAATTAAAATGCTCTCCAACCAATTAGCCTATATGATGAGAATCTTAGCGTCTTTTAGTAACCTTTACATAACCGCAGATGATTCAGCCGTTTTATTTTTCTTCGCAAGCGGTTTTTTCCTTAGTGTCCTATCATACAGATATGGTTTTCCGTGATATTCCCGTGCATGCTTTTGTTTCTGCTTTTTATGTATATCAACCTTGATCTCCAGATTGGCAACGTTATTCTGGAATTCAGAAGCAACTCGTTTGCACCATTTCAATCCACTTTCTTCAGATGCACTGAAATGAACACGTAATAGATATCCGTTCACCGTTAATTCAAACTTGTATAAATTCATGATATGTATCCTTTCCATACGGGCATGTTATTCTACACCAATTACGATAATCTAATTATAACAGGAACGTATGTTCTGTAAAAGTGTTATTTATGATACCCGCAATTCAATAAGGTTCGCTAGACATCTTTGCAACGGTTCGTTTAATGGTAAAATATCTAAAAATGGTTCATGTTGGGGGATACGCATGTATAAACTGATGATCGTAGATGATGAATTGCTCATGCGGGTTGGAATTCGTTCCATGCTGAATTGGGAAGAGTACAATTTCTATGTTGTTGGTGAGGCGGGAAATGGAAAAGAGGCATTAAGCCTTGCGCTTGAAGTGATGCCTGATCTAATTATTACAGATATTAAGATGCCGATTATGGATGGGCTACAGCTTATACAAGAGGCCTCCTGCGTACTGAAAACCTGTAAGTATGTCATCCTGAGTAATTTTGACGAATTTCATTATGTGAAAGAGGCGCTAAAACTTGGCGCTTCAGATTACTTGATTAAAAGTGAGATCACCGAATCCTCCCTTATTGACCTCCTGAGCACTGTTGGACAGAAACTGCAAAGTGAACATGTTCACCCAACCAACACACCCTCTATAACACAGGACTATTCCAAGAGCCTAAGATATCTAAAGGATAGTTTCTTCCAAGATATTGTAAGCGGATTCATTAGTGAGGAGGATATCGTCACCAAAGCGGAAGAACTACATTTTCGTATAAGTTCGGACCAGTTGGTTGTCATGAAGTTCATCGTGAACTATTACGAGGATGCAAAGCGGAAATATGTAGAGAAAGGGGAAAAGCTGCTCCGATTTTCGATTCTTAATATTATGGAAGAGATCATTCCATCGAAGTGGGAGAAAGAGATTTTTGTTGAAAGTTCCTCAGAATATTGGGTGATCGTCAATGTACTTCCTGAGAGCCAATCTGTACACGCCGACTTGAATAAACTATGTAATAAATTGCTGTCTTCAATCAAGGATTTTATGAATCTATCGCTCACGGCTGGGGTAAGTAGAATGACTTCCGGTTTCCTTCACATCAGGAAGGCCTGCCAAGAGGCAGAAACGGCTCTACAACAGAGTTTCTTCACAGGAAGCAACCAGGTGTTGTATTACGATGATATGGTTCAATCCCCAGATCGACATGAAGTTAAGGGGGCTTTAAGCCCGCAACAAGAACGAGATTTGTTGAAGTTGTGGGTAAGCAAAGACAACCAAAAGGCGGAAAAGTTCCTTGAAGGAATCCGATTCAATCTGGAACAGCTACGAGCGGATGAGAATAGCATTCGCAAGCAATATATCATGGTAATGGAAACGATACATTCCCATCTATCCCGAGCTACGGAAAGAGGTGCACCTTCTTTAACAGAAAAATCACCCTATGAAATCGTTCTAAAGGGGGAGTATTGGGAGGATATCCACCAAGAAATGCTTGCTCACATTGCATATTACTTCCAAACCGATTCCCAAATCAAACAGGAAAGCACTTACACCGATCTCGCCACTGAATTGATCGACAAGTATTATGCGGAAGATATCTCACTGCAAAGTATCGCTAGCCAAATTAGTGTGAATCCGTCGTATCTCAGCCGTGTGTTCAAACAGGAACGAGGAGAGAACTTTATTACGTATTTGACCCGAGTTCGAATTGAACATGCCAAGGCGTATCTATTGAGCAGAGGAATGAGAGTGTATGAAATCGCAGAAAAGGTGGGCTACCATAATTACACGTACTTCAGTAAGATTTTCAAAAAATCGGTAGGGGTCACTCCTGAGGAATATCGAGAATTACAGCAGGGATGAATGTAATCGGTGAATAGAGGTGCAGCATATGAAGCATGTTCGGCCCTTCCGAATCAAGTACAAAATTATGGTGATCTGTATGACGGTCATTATCCTTCCGGTATTGGTGATGACAATCAATTCGTATTACTCCTCAGAGCGGTTGTTGGCACAGAACTATACAACGTTGCTAAACGATCTGGCCAAACAGACGAATATTCGCATTGATGAGTTCCTCAAGGAGATTGAGAAAATTTCGCTGCTAGCCAGCAATGGGCTTAGTGACAATCTGTCTGCGACTCATGAAGGGAGTTTTCCGATCCAGGATTTCCTGCGAGAGGGTGATAAACAACATGAGATTGCCGCATACAATATTCTGATGAATTATATCATGATGAAAGATCGCGTATTCTCCATTTACCTCTACAATATGAACGGGGGGCAAGACCTTTTTGTCAGTCCACATCAACCCATTGATCCAAACTTCAAAGTAGCGAACGAATTATGGTTTAAAAAGTTCATGCATGATAAGGATCGAACCATTACACTCACAACACGAATCGACGAGCAATTGGAGAATAAAATACTGGCTGTGTCACACGCTCGCAAAATTCATGATGTGACTAGTGGAAAACTGCTTGGCGTGATTGTTGTCAGCATTGATATCAAATTCATTGAAATCGTCAACCGCAACTTGCAGGAAGGGCTGCGCTCCAGATTCATGATCGTTGATGAGGATGACAAGATCGTATATAACGTGAACGAACGATTAATCGGGACACTGTTCCGGGACAACGTTCGCCCGCCCGAAGCACTAAATGTCGTGGTGACCAGTCCCCTTAGTCAGCAAAAATGGACAACTTACTTATATATGCCTTTGGATGAGCTGACTGCTGATGGCAAAATATTGGGCCGTAATCTGGTGACGCTTGCCATAGTCATTGTTCTTTTTGCTGCCGTCATATCCATCTTTCTATCTCATGTCATCACAACTCCGATTAAGACGCTGCTCCGGAATATCGCTCTGGTCGAAAAAGGTCAGTTTGAACAAGTTGAACCTATTGGCTCAAGAGACGAGATTGGTCATTTATCCATTCGATTTAACAGAATGTCGCACGAATTGAAGCGGATGGTCGAACGGATGCAGCAGGAAGAAATAGAGAAAGCCAAGGCCGAGATGCGTGCGCTCCATGACCAGATCAAGCCTCATTTTCTGTATAACACCCTTGGGTCGGTGAAATGGATTGCCTCAATGCAGCAGGCTGATAAAATCGTGGAAATGACCGATGCACTAATCTCCATGCTCCGCTATGCAACAAAATCCGATGGAACCCTCGTAACCATTCGTGAGGAACTTGATAATATAACGAATTACGTAACGATTCAAAATGTCAGGTACTATGATTGTATTCAAATGCGATATGAGGTTGAGGATAGACTGCTGGATTATCGCATGCCCAAAATGATCCTGCAGCCCATTGTGGAGAATGCGATATTTCATGGACTCGCTGAACTCGAAGAAGACGGAATCATTACCATTCGGATTCAATCACAGCTAGATGAAGTTGTGATCCAAGTCTGCGATAATGGCGTCGGTATGGATCATCATACGATGCAGAATCTATTGGAAGAGAAGTCCGGTGCAGGTACGGGAACGAATGGGATTGGATTGCATAATGTGCAGCGGCGGATTCAACTTCATTTTGGGAAACCCTATGGAATACAAGTGGAGAGTAAAATGGGTGAAGGTACCATTTTCTCCATTCTGCTGCCTGCCATCATAGAAGCCAAATAGTCATTCATGCTTTCATTTATACATCTCATAATGCGGTACAGCGATCATAAAAATAAGTTTAGATATAAACAAAGGGCTCGCAGTATGAACTGCAAGCCCTTTTGTTCACCCTTTGACGCTACCTAGCACCAAACCTTTGGTGAAATATTTCTGTAAGAACGGATACACGAGTAAAATCGGAATGGCGCCCAGGAACATTTGAGCGGCGCGCCCCGTTCTGGCGTTCATCATGGACAACAGCTGCGTATAATCTGACCCAGATTTCAGCATGATTTGCTCAAAACTTTGCAGGAGGGTCTGGAGGTAACTTTGTAATGGATAATTGGCTGGATTGTTCATATAGATAATACCATCGAACCACGAATTCCAGTGGGCAACGATACTGAACAAACCAACCGTAGCGAGAGCGGGCTTGAGAAGTGGGAGTAGAATACGAAGCAATACTTGTACAGGCCCAGCACCATCGATAATTGCTGATTCTTCAATCTCCTCGGGCAGCCCCCGAATGAAATTCATGAGGATAATCATACTGAATACGGGGAGAGCTCCAGGCAGGATCAGAGACCATATGGAATCGATCAGTCCCATTTTGACAACCACGAGATAGGTTGGAATTAGTCCTCCACTGAATAACATGGTTATTATGAAAAATCCCATATAGATATTACGCCCCATCAATTTTTGTTTGGATTTGGAGAGGGGATAAGCCGTGAGTACGATCAGAACCAGATTCACCACCGTTCCGATAACGGTTCGTTGAATGGCTACCCAGAGAGAGGAGAAAAATGATCCTCCAGTTAATGCAAATTCATAGGCTTTTGTCGTAAATTCCACAGGCCAGAACGTAACACTCCCCGCAGATACAGCTGCGCTGCTGCTGAATGAAACAGCCAGCAGGTTGATAAACGGCAGAATACATAGGAGAGAGATTAGAAGCAGTATGGTGTAGTTTATGATAAGAAATACACGTCTGCTCATACTTTTATCATAGATCATAATGTAAGTTCCTCCTTCTTAGAAGATACGATAGCCAGCCACTCTGTAAGCCAGGATGTACGATACAGCAACGAGAACACTAGAAATGATCGATTTAAATAACCCAACAGCGGTACCAATCGAATACTGTGCCTGTTGGATTCCCAACCGATATACATAGGTATCAATAATATCACCCGTCTGATAGACAACAGGGGAGTAGAGATTATAGATTTGGTCAAAGCCAGCATTGAGTACGTTTCCAAGTGAAAGTACGGTCATTAAAACAATGGTTGGCATGAGTAGAGGCAACGTAATGTAGATGGTTTGTTTCCACCGTTTCGCTCCGTCGATCACCGCGGCTTCGTAAAGTCCCGGATCAATACTGGTCAGGGCTGCCAAATAAACAACCGTGCCAAACCCGAAACCTTTCCATATGTCACTCACAATCATCGTCCAAGGAAAAATAGAAGGTGTGCCAAGAAAGGAGATCGGTGCAATCCCAAATACACTTAGAAATGTATTGATAATGCCGTCGGAGCTAAGGATATCCAGCATGATACCAGCCATAATGACCCAAGAGAGGAAGTTCGGAATGTAGACAAGGGTTTGAAATGTACGTTTAATTCCACTGTGTAGTACCTCATTAAGCAGTAATGCAAAAATTACGGGTACGATTATACCACCGATAATCTTAAAGACAGACATGTACAATGTATTCCAGATCGTTCTTACAAAGTTCGGCTGATTAAATATGTGGGTAAAATTATCCCATCCTACCCATGGCGAGTTGAAGCCGAGGCCCGGATTGTACTTCTGGAACGCAATAATAAGTCCATAGAAAGGGATGTAACAAAAGATGAAGACCAAGACCAGGCTTGGAATCAACATGAGATGGTAAGGACTCTGCTGCTTCCATTTTCTCAACATTCATATTCCTCCGTTCATCGTACGCCAAATGTAATCGCTATCAAATAAAGGGGAGGGATGACCCTCATCCCCTCTTTGTGACAAACGAGATTATTTCTTCCCGTAGGCTTCATTAACTGCCTGAGTTGCGTCATCGCCCCCGGCTGCACGCCAATTCTGGACAATAACATCGAAATAATCGATACTTTCGCTACCCATAATGATCTTGGTGAAGCCTTCGGTCAGGATATCATCCAAGGTTGTTCCGTAGCTTGAAAGTATTTCTGGCGTAACACCCCATAAGGCCGTCTTTGTATAGTTCTCGCTGTCCAGTACTTTCTTGGCAAGACCATACGCATTCTTTGGAGCCCCTTGTTGCAAATAATCACCAACTGCTCCTGGGGTTGCATTCTCGATGAATTCCACACTGTTGTTATATTTTTGCCACATACCCGAAGTTGTGAGTCCACTGGTATCCTTGGATTGAAGGGCAGCGGAGACCGCCTCAAATTGCTCGTAATCGGAATTCGGATTAAGTACACGGAACGCTCCAACAACATGGGCAATATCGTTGTCCAGCAAGGCGGATAACGTTTCTGTGGATTCCTTGCCATTGCCTTCGTCCACAATATAAGCGTAGTCGTTCAAAATTTTGATCACTTCTTCAGGGCTCTTAAATCCCTTTTTCATAACGATATAATTGTTGTTGGCGAAGAAAATGGATTGTTTGGCTTCTTTTCCATCAACGGTAGGGATGATATAAGGGTAGAAGATAGCGTCCTTACCCAGATTGGATACCGTATCGACACCCGGATTATAACCCCACCACTGGTAATAAGGCTGCATGCCCACTTTTCCGGCTACAATGTCAGCGTTCATCGCATTAAAGTCTTTGATTGCAAATTCCGGATCAATGATGCCTCGCTTGTACCATTCTGACCACTCAGCCAGCGCATTTTTCATCTCAGGCTGCACGGAGCCGTACACGAGTTTTCCAGTGCTATCCTCCATCCACATATCCGGATGCGCATTCCATGCAATGGCAAGCAAGTTGAGGTAATCCAACGATTGGTCTACCGCTATACCATAACCACCGTGCTTTTCCATGAATTTTAGTGCAATATTTTTGATGTCTTCCACAGATTTTGGATCTTGGACTCCCAATTCTTCTTTCCAGTCGTTCCGGATCCAGATGAAGTCTGGTTGTTCAATTAATCCCCAGTGCATCTGTGGTATCCCGTATAGCTTACCGTCTTTCTTTCCAGACTCGTAACTGTCCGCATCTGCTTCCATGTAACCTTTGAGACGATCTGAAGCGTGTTGATCAAATACCTCGGTAAGGTCCATGACCATATCTGCTTCGACTAACTGTCTCAGTTGTGATGGATTAACTCTGAATACGTCAGGAAGATCGTTCGATGCGATAGCCAAATTGAGTTTTGTATCGTACTCATCGCTAACCCAGTCTGTTTTGACGTTGATATTAAACTTCTCTTTGTATCGCTTAATCCATACATTGTTGGTGATATCGTCGCCCTTTGGATATTTTGCAGAAGAGTATTCTGATGTTACGGTATGAATGGTTGTTGTTCCAGCCTCGTTGGAATCCGTGTCCGTCGTTGAACCTTTATCAGCACCGCTTCCATTGCTACAGGCTGCGAGTAATAAGGTTGACATGCACACAGACAAGACTAAGGCTTTTGTTTTCTTGTTCATTTCTTTTCCCCCTTATCAGTCGTATTTCAATAACGCTTACTTGAAAATATTCTAAACGAGAAAGGGGGAATGTGATATAAAGGTTATTGACGAGAACCCGTATCTTTTTTTACTTTTGAGTTGTAGCGAAGAAAAAAGAAATGAGCTTTGTGCACTTTTTTTACTTTGTACTCCTTCTTTTTTTACTCATGTCTCCAAAAATTGCTTTAGATGACGATCGATAACGAGTGAATCCTCTTCGTTTGCTCCGATTCCAAAACAGTGTCCCCACTTGGACTCTATAGGTTGATACACCGCGTTTGGCATATGCTGAGCATCATACGAACTGTCTTCTGGCGTGAAAAACAAGTCACTTGATCCTGGCATAACGAGTGCAGGAGCAGTGATCTTGCTTAACGCCTGTTCGAAGTTGCCGTCATCTACGGGATTATCGCTAATGTCTCCATAGATTCCTGTACGCAACATGGTAATCAAGTCGTTAGCATCGAAGGGAAGAAATACCTGATCCCAGTAATCTTCTACATAAGATTTCAAGGAGTCGAAACCCTCAGATTGGTACAATTTCTCCAAATAATACGTCTGCGAGAACCCCCATGGAGCATAAGCTCTTCCCATCGCTGCGAGACCGGCAACCGGAGGGCGTTCATATCTACCATTTTTATAATTCGAATCTGCCTGTAACGCCGCGATCATTGCTTCGAATACCAACTGTGTATGGGGTCTGCTCTTTGCCGTTCCGCCAAAGGGGGCAATACGTTCAACCATCTCAGGATAACTAGTTCCCCATTGATAAACCTGCATGGCTCCTAGAGACCAGCCCACAACAAGTTTGATTTTGGAGATACCGAATTTTTGAGTGATGAGTTGATGTTGGGCATGCACATTGTCATACATGGAGATGATAGGGAAGTTGTTCTTATCATATGGGGCAGGGGTATTACTTGGAGAGGAAGATAACCCGTTACCCAACATATTGGGCACAACGATAAAATAACGACTGGGGTCCAGTGCTTTGTCCGTTCCAATTAACCATTCATTATCTGTGTGAATTCCAGCAAACCATGTTGGGACAACAATAACATTGTCCTTTGCCGCGCTTAAGTTTCCATAGGTCTTGTAAGCGATAAAGGCTTGAGGGAGCTGTTGTCCCGATTGAAGTAATGTATCTCCAAGGTTATATGTTTCATAATCGTTCATAGATTGATTCTCCTTATAAAATAGTAATAACTTGATTTCACTCTACAATACGTCTATTATCAATTCAACGAAACGTTATCGAACATATCATTCATTTATTTTGAACTTAGGAGGTACCTGACTCATGGAAATACGCCAGCTAAAAACCTTTTGGACACTTGCATCGACGTGCAGCTTTAGTCAAACTGCTGAATTATTGAGCTATGTACCGTCTACCATAACCATGCAAATCAAATCGCTGGAAGAAGAGCTCGGGGTGAAATTGCTGGATCGATTAGGCAAAAAGGTTGTGTTAACGGATGCTGGCCAACAGTTTCTGCCGTACGCCACTAAGATATTAAACGATGTAGAGGAAGCAAAGTGTATATCCAGTCAGCACGGAGAATTGGCGGGAACGGTTGTGATCGGAGCAGACGAAGTGCTGTGTGCATATCTTCTTCCAGCCTTGTTCAAACGCTTCCGAGCAGACTATCCTGGTGTGCGGTTATTGTTCCGCCCCTTGTCTGGGCAAGAGCTTAAATCAAGTCTGAGAGAAGGGCATGCCGATGTCGTTTTTGTATTGGATGAGCCTATGAATTCCAAAGACCTTCAGTCAGAGTTTTTAAAGAATGAGACCTTTCAAATGGTGGTTTCTCCCGATCATATGTTAGCATCGCGTTCCGAGTTGGTCATCGATGACTTCCACAAACAGCATTTTTTGCTGACCGAAAAGAACTGTTCGTATCGCACTTATTTTGACCAATCCATAACGAAGAAAGGTGCAGATGCTCTGACAGAGCTGGAGTTTCATAGTGTAGAAGCCATTAAACAATGTGTTGCGGCTGGTCTAGGGATCGCTTTATTACCTGAAATGGCTTTGAAGAAAGAGTTGAGCGATGGGGAAGTGGTTGCTCTGCCGTGGGATTTATCAGATATATCCTTTTCTGCGCAAATGCTCTGGCATCGGGAAAAATGGATCTCTCCGTCCATGGCTGCTTTCATGGAGGTCGCCAAGAGTGAGTTGATTTGATTGTTCAGAATTTGTTTAGATGTATGTGTTAAAATATTCTTCATGGAGATCGTGAGGTTAAATGGAATCAACCTTCAACAACATGATACAGATATATATGGGGGATTAGCAATGGAGAGAAAGATTAGAAATTCTGCAAAAGCATTGATCATTAAAGACGGGAGAATGCTTGCAATGAAGCAGGATGATAATGATGAAGTCATCTACATTCTGCCTGGTGGGAGCCAGAATGCAGGTGAAACCCTGACGGATGCTGTGAAGCGTGAAGTTGCTGAAGAAATCGGAATAGATGTAGAACCGTTATCACTGGAATTTGTCATTGAAGGTGTATACGGTGAGGCTCTTCATCGTGTAGATTTTGTTTTTTTATGCGAGTACATAGGTTTGATGGACCAAGATAGTTCTATTCTGCCAAATGACGAAAATCAGGTGGAATATGAATGGCTTGAAATTAAAAATATAAACGAACTACCTTTATTTCCTTCAAAATTACGAAAGCAGATCATTAGATTGGTTGAGGGAGAAAAAACGGTTATGTATTTAGGAAATGAGGAAGATGACGACCTGAATAGTTAGATGTGTACACGTCGTAAACAAGCGGCCGTCTTGTATTTATAAAGGAAAGGCTATTTCAAAGGACATGATGATCCAGTGAAATAGCCTTTTTGTCGTTGAACAAAGTGTACAGAGCGATTCAAAAATGAACATCTATGATAAGGGGTTACAATAGGCCAGGAGTTATATATCTTGTTGCTTCACGCCTGCTGTCATATTTTTCTGACCCCATATTACCATGGATTCAATTAAAGGAACCAATTCCTTGCCTGATTCTGTGAGCGAATACTCCACTCTCGGTGGCACCTCGTTATATTGCTCCCGATGCACGATGCCGGAATGAATCAAATCTTTCAAACAGTTCGTTAACATCGTTCCGGTAATGCCAGGCAGTCTTCTTTTTAATTCATTGTAACGTATACAGTCATTTTCACTGAGGATTGCCAGGATCGGAAGATTCCACTTGCCTCCAATGACCTGAAATGCATAAGTCGCTGGACATAACTGATCAAAATTAAACTCGTATTTCACTTGATACCCTCCAATAGTATACTTTTTGATACTAAGTCAGAAAAAGAATCGTACTTGTTCAGAAGATTGTAGACATTATAATCAAACTAACACAAGAAAATCAATTCATAAGACAATATAAAGGCGGGATACACGTGAGTAACGAATCTATGATGTGTGATCTGGAAACAGGCGTATGTGGTGTGAATGAGGAAGAGGCGATGCAAGAAATCAATCTGAATCACGTTGAGAAAAGAATAACTCTATATTACGCAACAGATCCGATCTGCTCTCACTGCTGGGCGCTTGAGCCTGTGCTTCATCGGTTTATTGAGGAATACGGCCATTATTTTACGCTGCAAATCAAAATGGGTGGGCTATTGGCTAACTGGAATGGTTTCTCGGATGGCGCTAACGGGATTCAGAAACCTTCGGACGTTGCAGCGCATTGGAAGGAAGTGGGTGAACATTCACGCATGCCCATCGACGGTTCCTTATGGCACGATAATCCAATACTTTCTTCCTATCCGCCATCTCGCGTATTTAAGGTCATTCAGAGTACACACCCTGGGAAAGAGCAAGACTTTTTAAGACGTGCGCGTGAAGCCGTGTTTGCATTTAATCGAAATATTGGAGAAGATGATGTGCTGACGGATATCGTAAATCAATTGGGCTTGAATGGAAAAGAAGTGGTTGAGGCGGCTGCACAGCAATCTGCACAAGATTTATTAGAGGAAGACTTTGAGAGTGTCGCTGGTTTGGGAGTTAGAGGTTTCCCATCCATTATCATTGTGAATGAAGAGAATCAGGGTATAAAAATTGTCGGAGCGCGTTCTCTTGAAACATATGTGCAAGCACTTCAGCAGGTGCTTGGTGGTGATCTGAAACCTAAACAGATAAACTCGTTGGAGCAGAAAATCAATGAGGGACATCTTCTTTTTTCTAAAGAAATGGAGGTCTTGTACAATATCGAAAAGAGTGATATTGAATCATATGTGAAATCTGAATTGGCAGAGCACACATATCGTATGGGTCATATTCTGAATGAGATGTATATTGAACATATCTGAGACAGGAGCCATGTCAGAATCTTCCTGCTTTCGGCACACGGATGTGCTATTCGCACAGGCAAGTCGTCCACCCATTGCGTAGACTGAAGTAGATCAAGTCAAGTGAGGTGAATTCCATGGCTAAAACCAATGAAATACACGTCCGGGTGAAACGGCTCAAGGATCGCCCAGTCTGCGTGACTCTTCATAATGGAGAGACGTACGTCGGGTACATCTCTGGTGTTAACAGCGAAGGCGTAGTGCTTACCGGGGGCGGAAAGCTTACTCAGGCCGCAATCACAGCACCCTCATCTGAAGGCAGTGCTCGCAAAACCAAACCTAAAGCAGGGGCTACGAGAAAAACAGCATCCTCTCGAAACCGTAAACGGGTGAACAGCACACGTAAGTCGCAAATAC
>JAADVR010000819.1:0-15058 GCA_023335855.1 Pythium scleroteichum
CACTAGGTAACCGAGAACAGCCGAGAACATCGACAGCGGGCGCCCGTAGTAGTGAACAAACAAGTTGAAGCGCCGGAGTGCTCGCGGCGAGAGCCACACCGTCTTGATGGTGTGCTTGGCGCGGATGCTCGGCAGCTCATGTCCTTCAAACGCTGTTGCAACAGCGTGATCCTGGTGCTGTGCTTTTGCTTGCTTGAAGGTGAGGTCTATTGAATCGCAATTAATGAATCCTATAGCCGGGTATAACTACCTTGTTTCTACCGCAGATGGTGGCGGAGAATGTGGCGAGTTTGCCATTCGAGGAAGTCGGAGGGGAGAAGATCCTCTAAGTGGTGGTGGTGGTCACGAGGATGCGCGTGGAGTCCCTGTGCGCCCTGTCGTGTGTCCATGGCAAGGTTGGCGGCCAGATCCGCCATCTTGTTGTAGGCTCGAAGATGATGGTGCCATGCCGTCGCCCGGAGGGAATCCGCGAGTTTTCGAGCTTCGGTGTATAGGGGCCGGAGCATCGGGTGGCGTGGAGGTCGGTACCGTTGGACCTGGCCCAGGATGAGCGCGCTATCCCCGACAACTTCCACCTCCCATCGATACTCCTGGGCGGCCCTCAGCCCGGTAATCAACCCGTGATACTCGGCTTGGTTGTTGGTCGTGCCGGCTTGCGCGTACGACATGCATGCGCTCCAAACGATACTGGCGCTGGTGGCTTCCGCGTTGACCGCGACGATGACGGCCCCTGCGCCTCCTGGCCCGGGGTTGCCGCGGGAACCTCCGTCGAAGAACAAGACATGCTTGTGGGAGTCCTGTTGCCGGGCAATGTGATGCCCTTGCTGTCCAACCCGATCTTCAAGCGCGTCGAGAAGAGGCCTCCGTAGATCGCGGGCCGCGTGCCTGCCCGGAAGGCGCACCATGAGCCCACGCACCGAGGCCCGGAGCATGCCTTGGTGGTAGGCTCTCGCTTGGTCGGTGGTCCAGCCGATGGCCTCGTCCGTGATGTGGTGTCTCCATCGCCAGATGCATGCCAGCGTCATGAGTACTTGTTGCTGCCACGCGATACCGGCTGTCTCGTGAATCATGGTAATGGTGTCCCTGGTGCTGTGCTCCACTCGAAAGTAATCCTTTTCTGTTTTCAGAACATCCTGTTCGCAACTGTTGCGGTGAGTCGCCGCGTACGATGAGCTCCTCGCCCTACGCGGCGCTGTCGAGCACAAGGACAAAGATCGTCGGCCACGAACGAGCTCTCTGACGCTGAGGCCGACCAGAGCGGACATAAATGGCTACATTATTTGCCGATAGGTGGTTAATCGCACCGTCTAAACATAGAAGTGCCCTGGGAGCCTTCCCCACAAGCACACAAGCGCCTTCTCGCTCTGCGATGCGCCTGACGATCCAGGTCGTACCGCTTGCGTCCTCGCCAAGCGTGGCTTCGCTCTCGGGTCTCTACACGATCGAGGCGAGCCGCGAGCTACCGACGGTCAAGGCCTCGCGCACCGTCAAGTCCGAGTGGCTCTCGTCCCGCGCGCTCGTGCGTTTCAACGCGATGCTCCGTCGATATGGCCGGCTTCTTACACTAACTCACTTCGTCGCCGGCGTGCTGGCGGCGGCCGTGGCTTTCTACCCGGCGCCGGTCGGTCGCTGGGTCTCGGTGGTCACCACGCCGCTGACACTGCTGCCGATAGCCACGTCATTTCTCGGATTGCGGTACGACATGGTCGTGCTGCTGCTGGGCACGTACGACTTCTGGTACCAGTGCACCACGTGCATCGTCTCGCCCGCGCTGCTTGCCGTGTACACGCGCGACGTGCGTGCCTTCGCGCTGCTCTCGATGGTGCCGATGCTCGTCTTCTTCCTGCTCGCGGACGCCCACTACCGCGCGACCAAGCTCTTCTTCGTCGTCTCGGTGCTCGGCACTGTCTTCTGCTTGGCCGACGCGATCGTGCTCTCGCTGTCGCTCGTAGAGGATATCCATCCAGTCGTGGTCGTGCACGTGTACGGCCGCCCGGTCACCGCACAGGCGATCATAGCCCACGGCTTCTTCGTGATCACGATCACGCACGCGCACAACGCGTTCGTCCGACGCCACTTCGCGACCAGGGCCAGCCGGGCCACCAAAGGCGCGAGCACGGTCGTCACGACGACCGTGCGGTGCGCGCTGCTGCGCTGCCGCCTTCGATGGAAAGAGCGGATGTCAAGCTCGCGACAGAGCATCCAGCGACGCCCCGCGAAGAGCTCCTTCGACGAACACAGCCTTCAGCTGCGCTGCCACGGTCTCCAGCAGGTCATCGACGCCAAGCGCACGTTGCTATGCCGGCACACGCCAGCATCCACGTGGGCTCGACTCGCGCAGTGCGAGTTGCTCATCTCGATGGCGCTGGGCGTCTTCTCGACTAGCGCGACCTTCATAGCGGTGACTTCGGGTCGCTCCGGCCGCGAGCGAGCCGTGTACGCGCTGGGCGTGACGAGTCTCGCGGCCACGGCTCGCGTGTGGCTCTACTTCCTCTGCTGTGTGCACCAGCTCGACTTGCTCTACCTGCTCCACACCAACTTCGACTTCATCTTCATCTTCGTGCAGCTCGCGCTGTCGCACCTGTGCCTCTGCGACCTGAGCGAGTGGGACGCTCGCGCGTTCGCGTCGATCGCGAGCCTGCTCTGGCTGCACTGGGCCATGCTGCTCGACGCCGTGCCACCGATCCATCGGAGGCTGCTGGGCCTGGACGTGCGCTTGCTCGCTGCCGCCGTTCAGGCCGCGTTTCTCGTGGCGCTTGTGCTGGTCGTGTGCGACCTCACGTTATGGCAGTCGCAGCGGTTCATGGACCGCGAGATCCTTCACGCCGTCGGCCACGCCACCCAGGCGGCCGACTGGTCGGTCGGCTCGTTCTTCCTCAACCGCGTGTTCACGCTCTTCGGGTGGCTCTGTCGGTCGCTGTGGCGGCTCGCGACGTACGAGCACGACGAGCTCGTCGTGCTTCGAGGAGCTGTCGAGTACGACGACTACGAGCGATATATGCGGCAGACGCGGTCAGCCACGTCCAAGACCCGTCTGCAGCAGATCACAAACGCTCTGTCTCAGCAGAGCAACCGCAGCTCCGGGGCGGAGTGCAGTGGAGGGCCCGTGGTACCCGTTCGCTGAGTTAGAGAAGGGATTTAACATATGTCCCTCGTACATTTAGCATAATCCGATTCTGAGAGTGTTTTATGTTGCTATCCGAGGGAGTTACGAGAACCAAGAGAACAAAGTGGATCTCACGTTGCAGCGTGGGATCCACTTTGTTCTCGGCGCTCGCGTCTCGCCCGTACTAATACATTCTTCTTCTTTCTATCCATCACACCGCACTGGGACAGTTGGGGCCCCACGTTGCAAAATTAGATCACGAGCCCCACCGACAGAGCGAGAAGCTCCGGCGTCAACTCAATCCAGTCCACGATGCTCACGCAGACCCGTGTGGTTCCAGTCGAAGTCTCCTCCCCGCCGGCGGCGGCGGTCACAGGGCTCTACACAGTCGAGGCCAGCCGAGAACTCCCGACGATCCGAACGAGGCAGACGATCAAGACGCTGTGGCTCTCGCCGCGTGTGCTGCGAGTGTGCAACGCGCTGCTCCATCGTTTCGGCGGCTTGCTGATCTTTGTGAACGCCGTCTGCAGCTGCCTCTGCATTGCAGTGCAGTTTTGCGCGGCGCCAGTGGGTCGCTGGATCGCGCTGCTTTCGACGCCTCCGATGCTCGCGTCGACGGTCGGGATCCTGCTCGGCATGCTCGTCGACATGGTCCTACTACTGCTCGGCACGTTCGACTTCTGGTGCCAGATCGCCACGACGTCGGTAAGCTCGCTATCCTTTGGGATCTACCTGCGCGATGCACGGATCGCCGCCGTGGCTGGTCTCGTGCCCATGCACTTTGTGATCTTGCTGGCCGACGCCAACCTGCGAGCGGCGCGCGTCGTCTTCGCGTTCGCGTGAGTCGCCGCCGCCATGTGCTTCGCGGCCGCGTGGTTCTTGGTCGTCTCGTCGGCCGATGACTCGCACCCAATCGAACTAATCCGCATCGACGACCGAACTGCGATCACAAGCACGTCGGTCATGGTCCACGGGGTGGTCGTGGTCGCCATCATCCACTTGCGCAACGCCTAAGTGCGGCACCAGTTCGTGAGACCGTCGGACGAAGACGCTGCCTCGGACCACCCGATGACGACTGTGCGGTGCGCGTTGTACTGCTGTCGGCTGCGCTGGCAAAGCCGCCTCTCTGTGTCCCGCCAGGCTGTGCATCGACGGCCGGCCAAGAGCTCGTTCGACCAGGCGACGATTCCGCTGCGCTGCAGCGGCCGACGCCACGTCATCGACACAAAGCACACGCTCGATCTCACGACAGGCCGTCTCGCCAACTGTGCGTGGAAAGCCTGGCCCCTCGAACGCGAGCTGCTCGTCAGCGCAGTCGTGGGGTACGCGGCCATGGTGGCGACGTTCGTGGCCGCATCGACCAGCTGCCGAGGCACGAGCACCACAGTCTGGCTACTCGGCATCACAAGCCTGGCAGCGACCGCCCGCGTGTCGCTCTTCTTCGTCTGCTGCGTGGACCAGCTCGATCTGCTCTGGAACTTGCACTCGAGCTTCCACTTCCTCTTCGTGTTCGTGCAGCTCGTCCTCGCGCACCTCTGCGTTGGCGCCATGAGCCACTGGGATGGCCGTGCCTTGGCATCCGCGGCGAGTCTGCTCTGGGTCCACTGGGCGCTGACCGTCGACGCGGTCCCGCCACACAGGCGCAAGCTGCTCACCGCGAAAGCTCGCTGGCTCGCGGCGGCGGTCGAGGCCGCGTTCCTCGTGGGACTCGTGCTGTTGGCGTACGACCTGCTCGGCCCGCGCTCGCAAGGCTTCACCGACAACGGCATGGCCGACTGGTCGGTCGAGTCGTTCTTCTTGAACCGATTCGCGACGCTCTTCGCGTGGCTGGGGCGCTCGCTCTGGCGCGCCACCTACGACGCCGACGAGTTCTTCGTGCTCCACGGCGCCTTCGAGTACGACGACTACGAGATGACCAAGCGGCAGACCAAGTCCACGCTCTCCAAGGCCAGAATCCTCCAGATCACTTCCGCGCTCTCGGAGCAGAGCAAAAAGGATTCACAGAGCAACGGGAACTAGCCAAGTCGGTTCTTATGGCGGCATTTGCCAAATTGTAATTGGTCAGATGGCGATCACCAAGAGCCCTGCAGTAAGAGGGGGCTTGCTGCCCACTATGGCAGTTCGTCACGACCTGCAAGTCCTCCCGGCCGCCCGACTCAAGCTGGTCTCCACACTGTGGCGCCGAGCTCCAAGATACACCAGATCCGCGCAATAAATAGCCTTCCCTCACACCAAACGCCTTCTTAAACTCGTTCCGAATGCAGGCGCAGATCCGGGTCGTGCCGCTCGCGTCGTCGCGTGGCGTAACTTCGCTCACGAACCTCTATACGACCGAGGCGCCAAGGTCTCGGACACATTGAAAAGAGGACACAAAGCGGATCAAGTTCGAGTGCAAATCGGATGACTGTCGAGTAAAGAGATGAGGCAGTTGGAGATTTGGTCTGATTACATCGTTTTCAATCGTTTTCAATCACCCATCAGATGTCAACAACCCAACATCGTGTTGCTCCGTCGGATTGGTTGAAATACGAACCGTGAGAACACTTCCCTTCCGCACAAAGCAACTGGGAACATGGTGACGCTGTTGTGCGCGCTCGTTGGCGTGAAGGGAAGCGCCTTCTCCGTGGACATCGAAGCGAGCGAGTCGGTGGATGACTTGAAGAAGGCAATCAGGTCGAAGAATGAGAACACTCTCAAGGCGATCGCTGCGAGCAAGCTGCAGCTGTTCCTCGCCAGGAACGCTGACGACACATGGCTCGCATCAAGCACAGACGACGTGAAGAAGCTCGAGAACGGGGAAACGACTGCTCTAATCGAAGCGCTGACACGTGAAGACAGTGAACTGGATGGAGAGTTTGGCCTCGAGGACGTTCTCGAGGGAATGCCAGAACCGAAAACCAAGCAAATGCTGGTGATCGTTGCACACCACTTGGAAGGCGTTGGCACGAAGCGTGTTCGAGTGGATGAATGGTTTGCCGACAAATCGTTTTGCGTCCAAAAGAAGAAACGCAAAGTGAACGAGGACGAGCCAGACCAATTCACGAGATACTTCACGATGGCTGAGTTCCCACCATTGGCACATCCGATGCAGAAATACTCGAAGATTATGGAAAGAGACGCGTATGCTGTGATTTTTACCGAGCTAATGGGCAAGGTGAAGTGGTGCTTTGAAGCCAAATCAGGCGCCAACATGGTCGTGACCGGAAATCCAGGCACAGGGATGAGTCGCTTCTACCTCTATTGCATCTTTCAACTTGTTCGGGCAAATCAAGAGCAAGTCAAGGAGGTTGGTCGTTTCAATTTGGTGTTCAACTCCGAGGACACGTTCCATATCTACGCCGCTGAAAGCAACGAATTTGTGGAATTGAACATGGACCAAGTTTGCGAGATATGCGAGCAGCGCCGTGTGCTGCGGCTCATCGAGGGAACGTCATCGCAGCTCACTGGCTGGAGAGGAGTATCCATTCTATTTGCTTCTTCGGGTCTTCGTGGTATGAACAACTACGCCAAAGTCGACTCGTTCACGTACATCTTGCCAGTGTGGAGTTTGGAGGAACTTCAAGATTACAACTCACTGCTCGATGACGGTTTGAAACTAGCCGACGACGTTTTGCTCTCGAGATACGACAAGTGTGGTGGAATCCCAAGATACATTTTCACTGTTACGGAGCGCGAGAATGACGTCGAGTTGAAGAGGGCTATCGCCACGTTCGGTGCGTTGGATATCCTTGCCTATGCCAAGAAAAATCATGCTGTGAGAGACGGAGACTACAGCCACCGGGTCTTCAAGATGGTACCCCGTAGAGCAGATTTTCGAGCAAAGTTCCATCTGGAATTCTTATCGAACACTATAGCCGAAAGAATCGTTGCCAACGCGGATGAAGAAATCTTGCATAGAGCAATCGCGACTGCACTCGCCAAGGACGGCTCAGGGAGTATGTCCGTCGTTCGAGGCAGGATACACGAGATGCTCTGTCACAGGTGGTTCAATCTACACAAACAAGCTAGAGCTCCGTTCGTTGCATTCCACGGCACGCATGAAATTGATCGTTCCGGAAAACATGGCAACGGTGCGGTTCTCCACTCTCGACGAGATTCGCGAAGTTCCTCGATGCATGACGTACTACCAGCCGATGTCAAGAACATTCGGTGCGTTGGACGCATTCATCTTGGATGGCAAGAACACCAGATGCTACGGCTTGCAGATGCCCTTCAACCTGGCACATGGAATCAAAGCTGCGCCATTGAGTAGCTTTCTGCTCTGGCTGAACGGTATTGGCATCCCCACATGTCAGTTCTACTTTGGTTTTGTGGTTCCAAGCAACTTGGCGCCCCAGTATCGGAAGCAAACAATTAGAGACAAGAACGATGTATATCCACCAGACACCAGGCACGTTGGCGAGTGTGAAGCAGTACGTTGTTGCATTGGACGTGTTTTTTTAGATCATTCAATTGTGCAACGACATAGGAGCAACTTTGTTTTCTCTAGCTTGTCCTCGAAATGCTGATGTTGTGCTGCTATCAATTGTGGCACCATTAGGATAAAAATGGTAGAATAAATTGTAAAATGGAGGTGATCATAAATGGCTACACTGGAGCCACCCAGCGATGGCTACACCTGTACCCTTATGCGTCTACTTGAATTTCATCTCGTTGTCCATCACGTGGCCGCCATTGCCGCGCGCCTTGAGCCGCTTGCAGGCAATGATGAGACAGACGTTGACTGGGATCAAGAAGATGCCTGCGAGGAAGAGCATGAGCGAGATCATCGTGAAGGCTGGCATGAGGTCTCCGCAGAGCGCGTCGTAGATCTTGTAGTAGCCGGTGGCAATGAAAGTACAATGCATCGCGACCTCAAAGTCATCGACGCTCTTGATCAGTGAGGCTTCGAGGTCGTTCTTGATCGTCGTGATCTTACCATCAAGGGTCGTCGTCTTGGACTTAAAGTCGTCGGTGTAGTTGGTGACGACGGTGATGTTGGTATGCAAGTCGGTGATGAACTGGCCTGAGTCACGCTTCACCAGCACGGCCATCTTTGCGTTCCGGTAGATGCTCACGACAAAGTCGGAGAACGTGCAGGTATTGCTGTTGTCGGGACATACGTAGGATTTGCCACCGGTACTCTTGTCACACGTGGCGTCCCAGCTGGTCGAGTACCGGGTCTTCACGTACTCCTCGGGCGTTTGTGTTGAGGGCGTTCGAGTCCCACTAGTCGCAGTCCACGGCGTATCGATGTCTTGTTCTGTGTATGCATCGCTAGGCGTACAGCCAACACTGCTCTGTGTGACGTAGCTGTTCAGCGAGTTGAGCGCTGTTACAATATCCGATTGTTTGAGGTTGAATGTCGACTCGTTCGTCGCCTTGATTGTGTTGGCGAATGTGTCGAGCTCCGAGAAGTCAAGCATTGACGACAGATCGTTCTCAGGGAACTTGATGCCGCCACGAGCAAACTCCAGTGATGAGCTGAGGTTGAAGGTGTCAATCAATGACTCATTGCTAAAGCAGGCGTTAATGCCCTTGGCCTCGTCGCCAAGTGCGACGGTCCAGTCCTTCGCCATAATCTTGGACACCTCACACACATCCCCAAGCACGACACTGATCGCGAGGAAGATCGAACTAATGAGGAAAGTGAGGATGAGAGCAATGAATCCGATGATGTACGCGATGTGGATGATGTTGGCGAGGAACTTGAGCGGAGTGATTCCGAACAAGACGCCGACAAAGCCAATCGCGATCACGACCAGCGCAAGAGCAAACAGCGCGAGGACACCAGCCTGTTGAGCAGACTTTTGCTTCTCAAACTGGCTCTGGACGTCGTCCACCTTCGACTTGGTATCGGTGATGGTGTTGATAAGTGTGTTCAGCATATCGACCTGGTTGTTGACCGTGCTCTTCACAGACCCAGCAACGTCGACGAGCATGCCGTTCAGGTTCTCGCGGACAGACTTCAGCTGCGCGATGCCCTCGCCAGCGTTATCCGTGATCTGGGTCGTCGCTTTACCAACCTCGGAGCTGATCGTCGTGCAGACAAGGCATGGGAGACAGAACTTGTCGCTCGCCTTCAGCTCACATCCGTCAGGAAGCGTGCGATTCGCTGAGTAAAAGCCGAAATCTTCGAGCTTCCCCGTCAAACCTGTGAGACCATCCTCAATGAAGTCAGTGCCAGCAAGCTGGACCTTGATCTTGTCAGCCGAGTCCGTCACGGTGTCCCGAATGCTCACGAGTGGCGATTCAATGTCTCCGATCCAGCCGTTCGCGTTGTCTAGCGTATCTGAGGCGGCGTTGAAGGTATCGGTCACAGCCGACGTCACCGTTTTCTGGTACAGAAGCGATACGCCAGCGACGACGATGACGCCAATTGCAAACAGGAGGAAGAACACCAACGGCCAGAACTTTTGCATGCACGTGTAGCCTCCTTCCTTGGGCGAGCGGCCACCACAGCGGTTGCAGCAGCAGCGACACATGAGGAAGAAGATCATCGTGAGCAAGCTGAGCACAGCGAGAATGATTCCAGGGACAACGAAGATCATCAGACCCTGCGCCCACTTCATCACAGTGTCCTTGGCCTGGTCCTTCGTCATCGCGCCGCTCTCCGGCTGGACAGCCTCTTCAGTGGAGTACACCGGACGGCGGTCCGGGTCGTCCGGCTTGATCTCAGCCCAGTAGCAGTTGGGCTTGACTTCACACTGACCTTGCGCGTACGCTTGCTTGACTGCATCGTCAGTCTGCGACGTAATCTGGACTTGCACACAGTTGCCAGAATCGTCTTTGTAGGCGCGGTCGCTCGAGGCATCCACGAAGCGAATCTGGGGCTGCTTGGAGACGTCCGAATTCTTCTTGAGCTGCTCACACAGCTCAATCTTGACAGCTGTAACCAGATCGTTGTAAAATTTGTCCGTGCCGCCACGTAGTTGCTTGACCGCCTTGCGCACAGAGGCTCCAACCTCGTTGGCCTTGCTCACAGCGTCATTCAAGGTTGAGTTGGTGTCTAAGCGGCGATGCGCGTTCTGCTGGAGGACGACTGCATTGGCTCGAGCTTGAGCCAGAGCTTGAGCTTGAGCGTGGGCAAGATCATACTGCCCGCGAAAGTGAGCGGCGGCAAACCCCGGAATCGCAGCGTCAACAGTGGGGGCCTTGGCTACGACTGCGAGGGTTGCGGCACCCACAGTGGCATACGTCGCCCACTTGCCCCAGCGTGATGATGCTCGGGTCTCTCGAGCACGCGCGCGTCTCGACATAACCGAGACGCGTTGCCTTGGCTTCTCTTGCTTGCTACCGACTTGCAGCCGGCTCGGAAATGGGAAGTGAGCTCGTAGAAAACCCGCCAAAAAAATGCGATTGCAAAGAGACCAATCCAGTCTCTTTCAGCTTGGATACGCAAGAGACCGGGCCGAGCCTTTCACTCCAGAGTATCCGCTCTGATTGGTATTCTTGGGCCAGCGCATGGTCTGAGAAAAGCGGCTATTTTCTCAAAGTGCCCACCTTCCCCGCGTTCTGATGATCGAGCGGCTGAAAACCCTAAGGCCAAATAAAGCGCAAACGTTTCAGTCACAGATCTGGTTCCGCCAAGTCCAACGTGGCCACCATGCGACGAGACAAGAACTCAATCAGGGATCATGCGGATGTACGTACCAGGTGCTTGGTATTCCCGCAGTTGGTTCGGTGCAACTGAGCTTTGTAGATCTGGATACATCCACCCAGTCAATGCGTTCTGAGGAGATGAAGCACTTTCTCGCGTAACATCTTCCTCCAACTCACGTTGCTTCACGTTGTGCCTGCACGAAATTGAACTCATCACCACCGATGTGTGCACGGAAGTTTCATTGTTTGCATTGCCCTCGACAAGTCTGCCATAATCTTCACTCTTTCGCAGTGCTGGAAGCACTAAACGCTGCACCGCTCTAAACAGACAGCGCCTTCGTGACGATGCGAGACTGCTCGATCTGGTGGACGGCGTGGTAGCCGGTGGCCGGGGCCGCAGCAGCAACGCGGCCCACGTACGATGGTCGCCGGTCGTCGTTGTTAATCTTCGTGAGAGCCGTCTCAATGCGTGGCGCAACGTACGTCCAGAAGCCCATGTTCTGCGGCTCCTCCTGGACCCACGTGACCTCAGCGTTCTTGTACTTGGCCACTTCCTCAGCAACCTTGTCAAACGGGAACGGCGCGATCTGCTCGACACGCACAATGGCGATGTCATTGATGCCCTTCTCCTCACGCTCCTGCGCGAGCTCGTAGTAGATCTTGCCCGAACACAAGATAACGCGCTTGACTTCCTCATCCTTGACCAGGTGCACTGGCGTGGCCTCTGGCAGCACACGGTGGAAGCGAGTGCCTTCGGCCATGTCTTCCAGCTTGGACGAGGCCTGACGAAGACGCAGCAGACTCTTCGGTTGCACCGAGATGAGCGGCTTACGGAAGTCGCGGTGGATCTGGCGACGCAGCACGTGGAAGTACTGAGCTGGCGTCGAGCAGTTCACAACCTGCCAGTTGGTGTGCTGGATCTGCATGCGGTTCTCCTCGTCCATGACGGGGACAACGCTCGGATCGTCATCAGTCATCTGCAGGAAGCGCTCGATACGGCACGAAGAGTGCTCAGCACCCTGTCCTTCGTAACCGTGCGGCAGCAGCAGCACGAGGCCCGACTGGCGCATCCACTTGTCTTCACCGGCACTCAGGAACTGATCAATCATGATCTGCGCACCGTTAGCGAAGTCACCGAACTGAGCTTCCCACATCACGAGGGCGTTCGGGTTCTCGAGGGAGTAACCAAGCTCGAAGCCCATCACACCGAACTCGGACAGCGAACTGTTCGAGGCGACAAACTCGGCCTGCACCTCTGGCACAGCGCCTTCCTCCGACGCCTCGTAGTCGAGCGGCGCCGAGGCCGACGATTCCTTGACCAAGTGGTTCAACGGAACGTACTCCGAGTTGGTCTTCTGATCGTGGAGAACGGCATGTCGGTGGCTGAACGTACCACGCTCCACATCCTGACCACTGATACGGACATGGTTGCCCTCAAGCAGCAACGTACCCCAAGCGAGAGCCTCGGCCGTACCCCAGTCAATGCCCTCTCCAGTATCAATCGTTGACTTCTTGGCGGCGATGATGCGCTCAAGCTGACGGTTCAGCGCAAAACCCTCCGGAATCTCAGTGAGCTTGGCACCAACGTGCTTGAGCACCGAGCTGTTCACACCCGTGCGGCGGATGCGCGACTGCTGGTTCGGGCTCTTGAAAGACTCCCAACGGTTAGCAAGCCAATCGCTCTTCTTGGCCGGCTCCCAGTCCTTCGACTCCTCAAACGTGCGTGTGAAGAAGTTCCAGACCTTGTCCGTGATCGCATCGCACTCGGCCTTGGATGCGGCGCCACTCTTGACGAGCTTGTCGGCGTACATGTCCAACACAGAGTTCATCTTCGAAATTTTCTCGTACATAAGCGGCTGCGTGAAGAACGGGTTGTCGATTTCGTTGTGGCCGAAGCGACGGTAGCACGCCAAGTTGATGATCACGTCGGCCGACCACTGCTGGCGCCACTCGGCAGCGAGCTCAAACACCTTGACGACGGCTTCCGGATCGTCACCGTTCACATGGAGGATCGGCACGTCGAACGCCTTGCCGAGATCCGAGCAGTACTGGGACGAGCGCGAGTTGTTCGGGTCGGTCGTGAAACCGATCTGGTTGTTCACGACAACGTGGATGGTTCCGCCAGTGTCGTAGTTCTCAAGTTCGGCAAGGTGCATAGTCTCGTACACGACACCCTGGCCGCTGAAGGCGGCATCACCGTGAAGCAGCAGCGGCATCACCTTGCGCTCGGCCTCGAGGTCGTTGCCCAGGTAGTACTGCTTGGCCTTGGCCTTGCCAACAACTACCGGGTCCGCGGCCTCAAGGTGCGAAGGGTTGGCCACAAGCGACAGGTGAACGTGGCGACCATCTGGGTACATGCGATCGTAGCTCGTACCCAAGTGGTACTTGACATCACCAGAGTTGGACCAATCTTCAACATCAGTCTGCTTGTACGACTCGACGTCGATGTGGGTACCCTGGAACTCCTTGAAGATCTGCTGGATCGGCTTGCGGATGACGTTCGAGAGGACGTTGAGACGGCCACGATGCGGCATGCCGATGACAACGTGCTCCATGCCGAGCTCGGTGGCGCGGTCGATCATGTACTTGAGGCCCGGGATGAGCGACTCGGCACCGTCGAGACCGAAACGCTTGGTCGTGTTGTACTTGTTGCCGAGGAAGCGCTCGAAGACAACCGAGAACGCGAGACGCTCGAGGATGTGGAGCTGCTTCTCCTTGGTCTCTTCCTCACGCACGAGCGACTCGACCTTGGTGCGGATCCAGTTGCACTTGTCACGGTTCAGGATGTGCATGTATTGCTAGTAATACCGACGATAAACAAACTGATCAATCCAAGGCCAAGCAATCAATCAACAGGAGCAAGCACGTACCACGCCGACCGTGCTGCAGTACGTCTCCTTGAGGCGCTGGACGATCTGGCCGAGCGTGAGCTGGTGGCCCTCGGCCAACTCCTCGAGGAAACCCGACACACCCGACGAGCTATCGCACAATTCACTCCATCAGCTCAACTAATTTTTGAGCCTGCTCGTCGCCAATAAAGCACGTACAAGTTCTTCGGGATGGTGATGACACGGTCAAGGTCGGCCTGCGTGAAGCCGTACATCTCAATGTCGAGCTCCGGCAGCTGCGGGCGCTGCTGGAGACCGAGCGGGTCGAGGTTGGCGGCCTCGTGGCCACGCGACTGGTACGCGCGGATGAGGTAGCTCAGGCCGAGCGCGTCGTTGTGGACGAGCGACGTCGCCTGCGAGGCCGCCAGCCCGCGGTTCACCGACACGACAGGCGTCACGCCGCTCTGGATCGTCGGCGGCGGGATGAACGCCTCGCCCGGCACGGCGCCGCTCTCGAGCTGGCGAAAGTACACGTCCCAGGACTTGTGCACGCTGCAATCCATCTCGTTTCATCAGCGTCTGCTCCGTGCAAAACTCATGATTGAACTGGTCAAAACCGCACCTGATGGGGTCCTGCTTCCACGAGGCGTACATCTCCTCGACGTAGGCGTTGTTGGTGCTGGTGAGGAAGGTCTCGCTCGGGTGCGGCGTGGACGAGAAGGCGCGCAGCCAGGGCGTCGGCGGCTTGGCCGCGCGGGCCTGCACGCCGCGGCGCACGGCCTTGGCGGCCGCCGCGAAGAGCTGCTGCGTCATGGCGGAGGGGAGGAGGTCAGGGGGGAGCGGAGGCGGAGCGGAGAGGAGCGGTCCTCCGTGGTGGCCGTGCCGATGCTGTCGCAAATTGAGTGGCGTCCTCTTGCACCCCACATTTTCGTCCCAGGGGGAGTATACTGGTATACATTATACGTGTTGAACCGACGACCATCGTCGAAGATACGATGCGTAAACGACAGCCTCTGATACTTTATATAGACTGGTGGGTGATTACCCTTATGGAGACGAATCTGCTCTGAGAAGTAAGCACGTAAACTGTGGTAATTGATATCGTCTCAAAGATGATGGTAGTATGGCGCTGATCGTCGGAATGAAGAAAATGAGTTTAAAACATGGTCTATTCTGGTGTTGGTTTCGTTAAACGTCTCAGACTCAGATCACAGATCCAAGGAAAGCCAGAGGTTTTCGCCTTGGATGGCTGGAGGACCGCCATCGCATCAGAGCGAGTCAATGCGACGAGGCAGGTCAGCGGCATCGCAATCCGTGTGACCCACACACCCCGTGACTCGGTAGTCGTCACGTTAACACTTCAACATGACTATTTCTATTTACAGCATCGATACACCATTACGGTCTGAGACTGGCTCTGGCTGGCGTCCGAGCCCATCAAGATCTTGCTCAACGCGGGCTTCGCCAGCACGTTACGCATCGACCACGCGTTGAACGAGCCATCGCGGTCGTCGTCGTACACGCGCCAGCTCCAGTACGTCCA
>JAADVR010000820.1:0-15008 GCA_023335855.1 Pythium scleroteichum
AGTTCACCTTCTGTGCAGCTCACTAGCGATGGAGAGGCTGCCGCGGGAGACGGCGCTGCTGCTCGCGCTGCTGGCGCACCTGCGCACCGAGTGGCCCTCGGAGACGGACGCGGAGGCGCTCGAGACGCAGCTGCGCGCTGTGGGCGTGAGTGCGGCGCCCGGCGCGAGATTCCGCGTGCGCGACGCGACGCCGATCGACGTCAAGGGTCTCGCGATCGGCGACAAGCTCTTCGTCCACTTTGTAGGGCGCGACGCGTCGACGCGGCTGAGTCTCGTGTATGTGTCATTGGCAGCGGTGCGTAAACGGTTTGCTCGGCTGATGATCGATGCGCAGGGTGTCCGAGTTCGCGAAGCCTGCGGATGGAGAGAACGCCGTGAACGAGAAAACGCACTCGAGGATTGGACAGTGGGTCGTTAGTAGCGAGATACTGCGATGGCGGTGAGTGACTTGATGCCGCCATGTGAGAGGTGCGGAGGTTGACTGGTGCTAATGTGAAGCCTGGAGAGGAGTGTGTATCCGCTGTTCCGCGGCGCCGAGCAGCGACTCCACGCGAGTACAAGTGCCGGCGCCGAACTCGGACGACTTCCGGAGCCGCTGCTGCTTCGCATCGCGCCGTTCTTTGTCGGAATTGACTACTGCAATGTCACACGAACAAACAAAGTGAGTTTCGCAGGGTTGAGTGGGGTTGCTGGCCGAGAATACTTACAATTTGTGCCGTGTCCCAAAAAGTTTCTCAGCCAGTTTGCGGATCAGTCCGAGATTTGGAAAACGTACATTGGCCGAGGTGGGTCTGACCTCTGATCAAAGAAGCACGTAGAGTCAGAGATAGCTGACTCCGGTGGTTGCAGACTTCCCGATGGCAGGCGTGTGGCAGGCGACAAAGAGGGGGGATGTGAAAGCCCACTACGTCAAACTCCACGAAAAGGTCAAGCGAGTCAAGGAGGCGAAGCGCCGAGCGTGGGAGGCGCTGCCGTTACCCGACACGCTGCATCATCGTTTTGGCCCGTACATCCGGCCTCCGTCGCCAGACATTCTTCGTCCACCGCCGCCTCCGTTCGGCTGGTAGTTCATTTTCCAGTACTGCAGTGTGCAATCGACTAAACGACAATCGTATGTATGGAGCTATTCCACGGGCTTCTGTATGGCCGGATTGGTCCCGTCGAACTAAGAAAATGCCAAGTGTGATGCTGCTTGGTCACGACATCGCGGCGTAGAATCGATCTCCGTAGAGGACCCATCCACATTCTAGTCCCTCGGAGGGGCGTGGTGGCCAGCTCAGTATTGCAGTCTCCCAGGCGGCAACTGAGTGCAATCACAAGAGTCGACAGCGAATCTTGAGGGGCCACACTAATGCTGCCTCCTCGCACATAAACGAGCCGTGGGTTGATCAATTAATAGAGACACGGACCACGTTGGCCAGCAGCTAGGCGTCGTCACGCCGAGGATCGCGGCTGGGTGAGATGGGCGACATGGCCTGGCCCAGGCCTGCTGCAGCGATCGATAGCAGCGTCGACGGGGTCCAGCGGCCGCATCTCAAGCTGTTGAGGGCTTTCCCAAGTCTCCTGGTGTTGAGCAATTGATGTGGGTGAGAGTGGACGGCCCGTGGGCCACGGGTCATCCTTGTGGAGAGGAACGGCCATCTGCGATGCCCTGCTCAGCTCGCCGTCTGCGACTGCTGACAGTATTGAGAATGGAACTGTACGTTGCAAGATTCGGTGAGCAGATGTCGTCGTAGTCGTGGATCGGAAGACCCCATGGACCGTCTCTGACGACCAGCTGATGATCAATCGGACCTTACGTTACGTCAGAACTTCCGTGAAGTTGTGGGTCGTGTAATCAGCCGACCGGATCCCGTGGGACCTTCCCCAGCGTCGCCTTCTGTGAGAACTTCAGTTTCGAATTTCGAGTCTTCTCGCGATGAAGTGCCTCGCTTTCGTCGCCGCCACGGTCTCACTTGCCTGCTCGGCCATCGTCTCAGTCCGCGGCGATGGCGCCGTGCCCGACGGCGGCAAGCAGTTCAGCTACAAGACGGGCGACGACAGCGTCTACGCACCCGCGCAGTGGAGCGAGAAGTACCCGAATTGCGGTGGCAAGCGCCAGTCGCCCATCGACATCGTGCCCACGACGATGTGCCGCGTCGCTGGCACGAAGCGAGCCAAGTCGCCGCTCACATTCTCGGGCGAATGTGGGCCACACAAGATCAAACAGTACTACGACGCTTTCAAAGCTGAGGCCGTGGACAGCGAGTGCAAGGTGACGGCGCACGACAAGTCCTACAAGTACGCGCTGGCCCACTTCCACGAGCCGGCGGAACACACGCTCAACGGCAAAGTCCACGACGCCGAGATCCACTTTGTCCACAAGAGCGACCATGACATTTTGGTCGTCGGGCTCTTCTTCGAAATACAGTCCGAGGCAAAGACCGATCCGTTCGTGCTCCACTACTTGGAGCAGATCAAGAACGTCAACGCCAACAAGACGGCGGAGGTCACACTGCCGTCGTTCCACGTGATGATCGAGTCGGCGATCGCAGCTGGTCGACTATTTAACTACCCAGGCAGCCTCACGAGTCCGACGTGTGATGAGACCGTGGACTGGTGGGTCGTGGAGAAGCCGCTGGCGGTGTCAGCGTCCGACTACAACACGATCCAGTCGGATTTGAAGCGGATTGAGGCGTCGGACGAGGGCAAGGCCGCTCGCCCCGTGCAGCCGCTCAACGGCCGTGCCATCACGACGTATTGAAGGAAGCATTGAAAGTCGAGTTGTGTGTAGAATGGCGTGGATATGAAGCCAAGCGTACATAATTTACAGCAACGCTCGTCGCTATTTTCTACCCGTGAGGGCTCTGAACTTTTTTTTTCTATTGTGGGGTTCTTGAACGCACCAGAATGCCTGGCAACTAGTCTCTAGTGCGAACTTCGATGCGGTGGAATGCCTCGCCATCAACCATGACCGGCGCCCTCACGGCTGTACCGGTGACGCTACTGAGTCGCGACGAAGACAGCCATCATCCGGGCCATATCCATCATGCCCGCCATGCCGAGACCCACTCGGCACCGATCACCTTTGGTCGACGGTCTCTACCTATCAAGCCGGCGCGAATACCTGTCTCTTCGATTGTTCCTCCTCGCCCCTCGATCGCCTCTTCGTCTGAGACCATACGGCTGAATTCAACATTCATGAATTCGCAGCAAACGCTTGACAAAGCGGCGACTGAGCGCCCTGAGCAGAATTACGTCGGCGAAGTTACTCACGACAGGTTCATCATCTGCTCTGGACGATCGCTGACCGGAGATAGCCCGCGGAGCAATAACGTCAACGATGAAGACGGTGGCCACGTCGTACCGAAGCTATCGCTTTCTAGTCTGCCTCCTCACCCCGTAGCCGCGACGGAAACACCTCGGTCCCAGCGTGGCCTCCAACGGACTGACTCGGAGTTAGAGCTGATCATCAATGAGCTGCGAGAGAAGGTCGCGCTGCGGCAGCGCACGATCCAGTCGAGTCTCCCAGGCGACGACGAGAACTCGACACGTACGAACCAGCACGCACGCAAGCACTTGAAGAATCCGGTTGAGAAAATGTCGCTGACGTCTTCATCATCCAACCTACTGCAGCTGCGTCGCCAAGTTTCTGCGAGCCAAGCGATGGCCTCGCGACTTGTGAGCGAAGGATCGGCAAGCATGGTGATCCCCGTGGTCCTCTCGAGTTCGGCTTCCCGTGGTGTCCTACCCAGCAGCGGTCATGCGGCCACCCATCCCCAGCATGTCCATACACGAAGCGACATCCGAGATGGCGAGCCACCTGCTTCCCACTCGAACGAGGAGGACGGCTTCCGCATCCGGTCGTATCCCAGCACTGAGACCTCGACCTACACCCATCCGCAGTTCACGAGCTCGACGTCACTTGGGCAGAACCTGCCGATGAACTCTCACCTTCTATCACGCCAAGTGGCCGTGGAGACGCCTTCCGTCCAGCGAAAACCTCGTGTGCGTACACTGGTGGATCTCGAATTGGAACTCGAACAAGACGGCGACGACAGCGACGGGTCCACCTCACCTGTCGGTCCTTGGCCCATTGATCACGATGGAAGCTCAGCACTGTCTTCGTCTCGCTCGACGTCGTCGCTCTCATCTGCTGGATCCACCGTGACGCTGCCAGTGGAGGGTCCTGAGTCGTCTGGTCTCTCTCCTCGCAGTCGCCTTCTCTGGCTCTCAGATTGCTGTTGCGATGAAGCGTGGGGTGTCCCCTCCGTGCGTGTGATGGAGATGCTGCGCCCTGGAGGCCAGCGATCAATGCAGATCGATCGTCCTGCCAGCGCGCTGGAGCCGAGGAGGCGAACTAGCAAGTCCAAGTCTGGCACCACGCCCGGGAAACCCAGGGCCACGTCAGCAAAGCTCGTGAGTGCAACAAAACGGGCGAGCAGCGACGCACCAGTCGCTTCTGCATCCGATTCGATGAAGATAGTCGTTCCTAAGGCTCAGCGGCCGCGAAGTGGGACCGGTAGTGGGAGTGGTGCTTCGTTGCGAAGAGGGTCATCGTTTCGCACATAACAGAGACGCAAGCGTGGGGCCAAACATGTATTGTAACCTGGGGCGGCTACCGGGTATTTAGGCGGCTGAGCTCATGTGGGCACGTACAACGCAGCTGGACGAAGTCTCATCGTCGACTTCTTCAGGGTACGCTTTCGGAGCGGTCCGGATTTGTTTCTGGTCGCTGGTAAATCGAGCCAAATCAATCGAGCGCTTCCTCGTCGTCACTTTGGTTTGTCCAGCGTCGTCGTCATCGTCGTCTTGATTTTCGCCATCGCTGCTGAATAGCAGGTCATCACAATCTTCGAGAGCCTCAACTATGAATCTTTGTTGAATTTGTGCCTCCCCAATCGTTTCGGACTTCAACTCCATCGAGAAACCGAACGTTCGCTCCGCCTTCTTGAAAATGCGACATACTTCCTTCTCCAATGCCGCCTCGTCATGCGGAGCTTCATCTGACAATTCCTCCTCCATTAGCACATCATCGTAGCTGCTTAGGGCACGTCGAATGCTTCCGTTCGCATCCAGATACCTCCCTAGCCAATCATTTACCCACGACACTTGGTCTGCAATATCTTGATCGTCCTGAAAGAACCGCTGCAGCTGCGGTGTTGTCGATCCCCTTGTGACAGTGAATTCTACCAGCAAAAAAGCATACTCGTGGAGGGTGCGGTGGTCACGGTAGTAAGCTGCAGCCTCTAAAAGGCCACTTGCAGGTGAGAAAATATGCTGATGGACTGACGGAAAACTGCTCGAGTCACGTATGGTGACTTCCGCATCGAGTAGCGCACCAACCACACGAAGCAGTTGCTCAAGATGCGTCGATTTGACCTCTTCCAATACCGCGAGCAGCAGCGACACAAACTTCTCTGTTTGGACCCGGGTGAACTGATACCGAATGGTGTGGATTAAAAGAGGTGTCAAAGACTCGTCGAACTCGAACACGATCATGTTTTTCAGCACGCTTTGGTTCATCAATAGGCGTGAATCTTCAAGTAACGCGTCCGTCGAAGATTCAAGCGATGCCAGCAACACGCAAAGAATCTGTCTCTCCAAACTGAATGTACACGACCTGACCCGGCTCGTCAGTGGGGCCATGCCGAACCCTTTAGATCGCCGGGGTGAGTCGCTATCTTGTAATCCGAACAAAAAGCGATCGATGAATCCGGAATACTTGAGAAGAACATCTCGCACTTCTTTTATAGCTGCGCAATCTTTCAAAAAGCTTGCGAGAAGTGTGACGCCCTGAATAATGGATCCTTGGGGAATAGGAAACTGGGTTCCTGTCGCTGGATCTTCGATCTCAACATCATCTCGCTCGTAAAAGAGCTCAGACAAATTCCGTAAGAAATTCGCGGCGACACACTGTTTCTCTCGCGTAGGTGAATTTACCACAATGAAGCTGAGCGCCTTTCGTAACATCGAAAAACAGCTCTGGACGAATACCAAACGCTTATCACAGAAGATCAGAATGTCGAAGAACCAAGACCGTCGCGCAAGCTTCGGGCCCGATTTCTTGGGTGGTGGACAGCTTGCTGTGACCTTACTCAGTAACCAGTTGCATACACCGAGTTTCTTGTCCTCATCTCCCTCATCTCTTAGCCATTTCTCGGTTGCGGAGAGAAGGGATCCAATCGTTGATTCTTCATCATGGTCAAGTAAACCCGAGACAGCGAACACATGCTGGCATGCGATCGAAATTGCCTGTGCGTCAACCTGTTCGAGCAAGTCTTCGGCATCCGAGGAAAGCGAGTGTGACATCGAACACTCTTCTTGGTCTCCATCACTTTCAGGAATCTCATCAAGCCTGAAGTGGATGCTAGCCTCCACTAACTTTCGCAAAAACTCTGTGTGTTCCTTCGAGGCTACGTTCACGACGTGGTGTAGCTCTCTATTTTCTCGCAGCACAGCCTCTTGAAGTTCCTGTACACTTAAGGGAGTGGCATCCCAGTCGATTGACGCTATGCCACGTTTCTCCGTGTCTGGTTCTCGTCTTTCGTATACCAGCATATACGCGCTTCGTTTCTTGCGTTGCACGACGGGGACGTACGCACGAGACCCATGATCCCATTTTTGAGTAACCTCTTCACCTCCGAAGCACTCCTCCCCCATTGTGGACATATCAAACGGCTTGACGGCTTGGTCATTGAACTCAAACCAACTCTGTGTTTTATCCAGCCTGCTCGCTGTGCGATCTTTGATGAAAGAATAATAGTGTCCCATATCGGACGATCCAGAATGCACAACAACACCAACGAGGTCGTACATGATTATCGGCTTCGAATCAGTGGAGTCACATTTCTCTGTGGAAAAAGCCTCGCTCGTGTACGGAAACATGTCGATTTCTTCTGGGAATGCCAGGTAGTCGTGAATCTTGATCTTCTCCATCGTGTCGAAATCAAACTCGAAGCGCTTCAAGTGGCACACAAGAGTGTGTGGAAGTTTTTTAATGCACACACGTTTGGTTGCGCGAACTTTCTTCTTTGCCTGTTCACAATAATACGCATTGTCTCCGTCGAGTGTCTCTCCTTGTACATAAAGCGAGAGTGATTCGGGCAAGTGCTGCTTCTGGGATATGTCCAAGCTCAAAGCGAAGAACTTCTCTTCACGCTCCGATAACTGACCGTGTTCAGTAAGAATTTGGTTCACGAGCACGCCACCGAAACACTCTTCCAAGAATGTAACTCGTGTATCGTTGCGCATTCCTCCAGCAGAAAGAATACTCGTCTCAACACGATCCAAGAGCAAACAAAAGAACTCGTCAGCGTCCATCTGCACATTTAGATCTGTCGGGTTGCCGTCCATATCGCGATGAGAGAGTGCAAACTCTGTTGGATCGAGCGCTTTGCGTTGTGAGGATGCTAGTGCCACAAACAGCTTTTGAAGCTCTGAAATTTCAGCTTCCCATTCAGTGCTCGTAGTGGCACTGTCGACGGTCAGAAGCCCGTTTCGGAACGCTGGCATCATGAAGAGCTGCTGCAGAAGCGAGTTCATGTAGCAGACACACCCTGGATTTACCAGACCAGCAAATCGTACATCACTCGACATACGATCTTGGAGCTCATCTTGAGAGCAAAAATTCCACGGTCTTCCCATTGCGACCAGCCTATTCTGAACCTGCGCGTAGTGCTGGTTTAGTGACCGAAGTATATGCGACATCAAATCACTCCGTTTTGTCATGGAGTCGAAAACAAGCGCCACCGATACCTCCTGGGCAGCTCGTCGAGTTTCCACATCTCGCGCAATATTGTTCTCGTCATCTCTTCCACATGTGTCCCACAAGACACGACGGGTGAGAAGGCAGACAATCCACGGCATACTCAAAGCTTCGGAGTCGGATGAATCTGAGCGGTAGGCAAGAATAATGTCACGAAGCCTTTCTGACTGAGATCCGAGGGCACCAACCACTCGCAAAATACTAGGAAGCATGGCCGCAGATTCATTCTTGATGGGTCCAAGCAGTGTAGCCACTCTGGATAGCAGTACTGACAAGATGGTCGACTCAATGATCCAGTCTGTCAAACCCGAAACCTGTGGGGACAGTCGCACGACGAGCTCCGCTATTTCCGTAGGGACCTCATCGTGTTCACTGTCGGTCATCAGCGACAACGAAGCCTTGAAAAGTTCCCTAACGACTAGCGCGCCAGATGGTTGTGAAGTCAGAGGGGCAATGACTGCGACAATAAAGTCTTTCACCTTCGCACGTGACTGGATTTGAGTATCGATGAGTGCAAAACGCAGCCACCTTGCAACTCCATCACCCTCAACTCGAGTAAGTTCAGACAAAGCAAGGGATGGGCTGTGAGGAATAAACGCACAGAACATCTCTGTCGCATACGAAGACATCTCTCTATCATCGTCGAAACCGAGAAGCCGTGCCTGGTAGATCTTGGTGGCGAGAGCAAATACTGATTTCGCACATACTCCTGAGCGCTGGAAAACCATTGGAATTGTGGAATGTAAGAGTCGCGAGTCATATGGAGACGATGCTTCGATGTAGTTTGGAAGGGAATAATGAAGCCGTCCATAGTACGCAAGAATTCGAGCTATTGCTCCAATACAAGAAATGTCGGCCGGTGCGATGATTTCCTGGGACAAGATGATTTCCAATGAATTGCCGAGGTGTTGCAAACCTCCCAGTCGTAGAAAACGTTCGCGCCATTGGCGTTTCACAGAGTCTTCGGCCTGTTTCTCTCCTTCAACACTTCCACGGAGAGACAGGAGCAATGCCTCTATCAGCCTCAGCGAGTAGAGTAATCGGAAACCGCAACCAGCTTCAAGCAGCTCTGACCATTCAACATCTGTGTTGGTTGCTGGGCGCAACCGCACTATTTTCTTCAAAATCTCGCTATTGATCGGCAGCTGACAAAGCAACCCCCACGCGCGCTTGCACGTTTTTTCCTCTTGTGACTGAACCAATCGAAAAAGTGAGTCAAAGAATCCTGGCCAGTTCACCAGGAGTTGTGATACAGGTAGTTGCATTTGTTTCGACGGACTCAACGCCTGCGCATCCTCAAGATCTTGAATTACGAACTCAAGGCCCTCAGATGCCGGGTTGTGTGCACTGTGGAACCACAGTAAATTCGGCCGTGTTTGCACTGACGGAGAGGTCGTTAATTGAGTTGGCCTCAAGATACCGTTAACAGATGTATCTATTGATAAGCGTCGCTCGCTTGCTGGAATCTCGATACTCAGCTCGCCGCGACGCATGATTCCCTCCTCAACACTCGAACGTTGATCTAAGTCGCGGTTATCTCGCTCTGGTGATCTGGATTCACTATCGTTCTCATCTTGAATAGCTTCCAGAAGTGCGTGGTGCTGCCTAAAGTTCCAGCTCGGCCGTCGCGGACCGTTGTATATCATCGTTGGGGTGCCATTCTCGACATTTGGACTGGGATAAATGATGTCCTTGAG
The DNA here is from genome assembly GCA_023335855.1 of Pythium scleroteichum. Taxonomy (NCBI): domain Eukaryota; phylum Oomycota; class Peronosporomycetes; order Pythiales; family Pythiaceae; genus Pythium; species Pythium scleroteichum. The sequence continues at coordinate 9,445 of JAADVR010000820.1, forward strand.
TGGAGAGGGATATGTGTCGAGAAGCTGCAGTTTCTGTTCCAAATTATCCAACGCAAACTTGCTCATCTGCGTGCCATTGTCTGTAGAGGTCGCTGTTCGTTCCGTGCAGTCCGTCTTGTTGGCTCCTAGTTGGTTTGCATCAAGGAAGTAGCGTAGGCAGTCCAAGCACCGGTTGAGCAAAGATACATCCGATGGTAGAGACCATTTCTTCCCTGGATTTGTGTCCAGTAAACTCCGAATACACCGGTCAATGAAATCGCGCTTTCTTCGATATGCAAAGTCGGAGCCTTCAAGGGTAGGCACAATATCTAGGTGATAACGAGCAAGAAGAGTAATAGCCTCTTCGGCGACCAGCTGATCCTCCGCTTTCATGGCAAAATACCAAAGACCATCCAATCCGATAAGTTGCTTCCCAGTCAGTAAATCGCTGACTTCACTACCATCTTCCTCCATGTGATCCTCCACTTCGACGGGGACGCCTTCGCACGAATACGCAACAATTCCCCCATCGATAATGTTCACCTCACGGAAGAGTTGGTGAAAGCACGACAAAGCTGACATACTCATCGTATCCACAGTGAGAGACAGGAATTTCGTTAGTAACAATCGCTCTGCGACGTCTCTATCGAGCAATCGTCGACCGCGGTTCGATTCGTCACCGAGTTTTGTTCGGAAGCAGTACTCAATCCACTGAAAGCAAAGAGAAGATGATTCGTCGTTGCTTGGCAAGCAATACACACACGCATCCCACACACTCGAAACCGTTTCCAGAGCAGAATAGGTTGCTCCTGACGTCTCTGCTATGATCATGCAGGCACGTAACGCGAGCAGGCGCTCTCGGATCCCGTGAACGTGGGCGTCCGCATCTAACGGTCCATTCTCCTCAACAGGGTCCGCTCTAAAAGCACGCTCAAAGCTGACGATGTCGTTTGAGATGAACGAAACAAGCCGATTTGTAATCGACATTCGGACAGGAACACCTCGGACCTTGACCACATGACCGATTTTCTCCAGAAGTCGAAGTGATACCGATGTAAATGAACTGACCACTTCAATGCCGGGGATGCAAAGTTCGACGAAATCATCCACAAGATCACAGTTGTCGACGTCGTCTTCGTCCATGCTGCAGTTAAGTAGCACTACAATTTCTTCAATAGCTAGATCGGCAATGGTCTTGGGTACTTGGGGAAGTTTCAGCCACAAGTGTCTTGCGATTGGTGATCGTAGCATGCTTGATTTCTTGCCAATTGCAGTAAGCAATGCAATCACTTCAACGTCAATAGGCCGTGAATACTCAGTCATCAGCGTGAACAATTGTCGTAGCGATTCGTGATCAGCAAACCCGACGACCTCGATGAGCACACAATGAATTGCTACGCGGACAACCTCGTGAGTCTGCACACCAGCAGTTGAAGTTTTCGCCAAGTGGTCTCCACTTTCATCGACAGCCCGCACAGTCCGACCAGCAAAGCATGCCCATATCGCGTCAATCCACTCGGATCTGGTCTCGCTGTGAGTAACAATGAATCGCAGCACAGTCGTCGCGCGCTTAATCAGTTCTGGATGTTTTTTCTCACCGAACAATACTTCCATGACCCCATTGTCTTCAATCCACTTCTGAAGATGTTCACCGTTTGTTGATGACTTGCTGAGAATGTCAGAGATTTCCACCAGCCCATATATTCGCTTCTCCAACGAAGTGGCCTTCAAGAAACGTATCATCATATCCAACTGAAGCAATAGCACGCATAACTCCGCCTCCGTGATCGCCGACGATTTGCTGCCCCCATCTTCTACATTGCTTGCGGCAGCATATGCAACGACCAGTTCGACAATGTGCGCGATCTCAAGTAACTTGTCTCGAGAAAGGCTAGCAAACTCACACTCTGTCATCGATGCCACGTAGATTCTCGAGGACTGGGCTAAGGGTGTAATGTACTGCACCAGGAATTCACGTGAAAGGTGATCTCTCATAGCATATATCGATCGGTAAATGCATTGGATTGCATCGAACGAAAAAAGCGCCTCAGATTCCCCCTCTTCCAGGTGTGACGTGTGTTCTTGAACTTCACGCTCCTGACAGTCCTCACCATCTGATCGAGTTGCGGAAGCTTGAAGACACCGCAGCAACAAAGTAAACCCACCGATTGTACCCCAGTGAGAAATGACGCGAAGATACAACGAAGATACGTGTCGATTCTCGGTCACAAACGGAGCCGCGTCACTACGTGAATGAACGGACGCATTCCTGTAGAATGGCCGATGCTCATCTACAATCCTCACAAGTGTCGGAAGCAGGCAAGCATCACAGTACAACAAACGACTTGCTACGCGTTCAAGCACGATCTCCAAAAAGTCGACAATACTCTCCACGCTCTCGGCATCTATCGTTGTTTCATCTGATTTCGCGAGCAAAACTTGAACGACGTGTGGGATCAGCTCGGTTTCAAAGGGCTCACACGTCTCCGCCGGTAACCATGTCTCCGCCTGCCGCAAAATCTCTGCTAGCGTCTCGATGACTGCAATTGACGACTCATTATCCTTCTCGAGCGCACTGATTACGAGCGCGTATGTTTCGTCAAAGTCCGACACGAAAGCATCGCAAAACCGGCCAATCTGTTCGTCGTCTGCCTCCTGCAGCTCGTGGGCCGTCTCGTCATCCATTGCTCTGCCGTCTCTCGTGGTCGTCCTTCCTGTGACCAGTCTCCTCGGCGTTGTGTGAAAACTGCAACTTGCTGGCACCGCCACTTGCCAACAGTCACAACCCTTGGATCGAGAAGCTGGGAAAATCTGAAACGGCGCACGACGCTTCAGCCGAAACTCCACTACGACTTCTCTACTCGAGCAGCGGCACAATATCCGCAAGTGTCGCAACCACGTGCCGTGTCTGACCTACGGAGTTCGCTATGTTCAAGCCCTGCCGCGCCAGCAGTCGAGCCTGTGCGCCAGCATCGACAGCGCCGTCATAGTCCCGTCCGACGTGGTCGCCGATGTGAAGAAACTCGCGTGGATCGTACGCGCCACCAGCTAGCGCCTGAAATGTGTGATGAAAGACAGCTCGGCTAGGTTTCGTCTCGCCGAACGCCCACGAAGTCGTCACCACGTCGAAGAACTGCTCAAGCTTCAGATCCTGAAGAATTCGCGGCAGCCGCTCGTCAAAGTCCGAGATGACGCCCATGCGCACGCCCCTCGCGCGCAGCGTCTCAAGTGCCGGCACCACTTCATCAAAGACCGTCCAAGCGTCGCCCGAAGCGTAATACTCGAATAGCTCCGTCGTGAGACGCCGCTGTTTCTCGGGTAAAAGTGCAGCCATGAGCTCGTCCGGAAGCGACGAGAGGATCACATGACTCCACCACGGAGCGGCTGTCGCCCCCGAGAGTAAGTCGCGTCCGAAGTTCGGGAACTCACGTGCGGTCTCTTTGAAGACGCGAGGGAAACGAGCGTCGACGACGTGTTCCAGCGCCTCACGACGCGAAGACGACGGCTCCGACGACGCAACCGGCGTAGCTGAGGCGAGGCGAAGACAACGTTCGACGTACGTGGCGCCGATGCGCGCGCGCGGACGCAGCAGCGTGCCCGTGGCGTCGAGCGTCACGTACCGGAGGCAGGTCGTCGTCATCAGAGTCTAGGGCCAAGAATGGAGGGAAAAAGCTAATCCAAAGGGAAATATAACTAAGCTGATTGGTACTGGCAACCAGACTAGACTGATCCGAGTGATCTAGCCTTCATCGAAACACGGCCTGGCCGATGGCGTGGACTTCGGCGCCGAGCGACTGGAGGTGCTTGTGGGGTAGCGCGTTGCGGCCGTCGAAGAAGAATGCCGGTTTGGCCATGCTGTCGTGGACGCGGTCGAAATCGAGCTTCGCGAGTCCACCCCATTCTGTGATGACCACGACGGCGTGGGCCTGGGCTGCAGCCTCGTACGGGTCGTTGTACACGAGCAGGCGGCCCAACTTGGCGGCTTCCTCTGCGGCGACGCCCTGCTGCTCGAGCTCGGCGAGCACATTATGCGGCTTGACGTGCGGGTCAAAGATCGCGAGCACTGCCCGCTCGACCAGCAACGCGCGGATGACCGAACCTGCGACGGTCTCTCGTGTGTCGCTCGTGTTCTGCTTGTACGCAAAGCCAAAGAGGCAGATGCGCTTGTTCGTCACCGAGTTGTACATGCACGCGAGCATCTTCTTCACAAAACGTTGCTTCTGGAAGTCGTTGATCTCAACTACGCGCTTCCAGTATGCTGCGACTTCAGGCAGGTTAAGCGTACGCGCCAGATAAACCAAGTTGAGCACGTCTTTCTGGAAGGACGAGCCGCCAAAGCCCAGCGAGGCGTTCAAGAACTGGCTGCCGATACGATCGTCGGCACCGACAGCGTACGCGACTTCATGCACGTTGGCGCCAGTGGCCTCGCAGATCGCAGAGATGGAATTGATGCTCGAAAGACGCTGTGCTAGGAACGCATTCGCGACCAGCTTCGTGAGCTCGGACGACCACACACTCGAGGTCATGATCTTGTCGTGTGGCACCCAGTGCGAGTAGATCCACATCAGTTTCTCCACGGCTGCTTTGCCCGACGGCGTGTTGGCGCCGCCGATCAGCAGACGGTTGGGCGTCAACAGATCCTGGATCGCACTTCCCTCGGACAGGAACTCGGGGTTCGACACGACTTCGAACTCGACATTATGGATGTTGTTCGCGCGCAGCACTTCATGGAGCGCATCGGCCGTGCGAACAGGCACGGTCGACTTCTCCACAACGATCTTGCTGGACGTGGACGACTGCGCAATGGTCCGCGCACAGTCCTCGCAGTTGCTAGTGTCCGACGCGCTACCAGCGCCCAGCCCGCTCTGCTTGGTGGGCGTGTCAACGCAAATGAAGACCATGTCGGCCTCCTGGATGCACGCGGCGACGTCCTTGCGGAAGAAGAGGTTGACGCCGCGCGTGGCTGCGACGAGGTCACTGAGACCCGGCTCAAAGATGGGCAGCGCCGCGAGGTCCTCGCTGTTCCACTGGTCGATCTTGCTCTCGAGCTTGTCCACGACCAGCACGCGCACGCTCGTGCACTTGGAGGCCACGACAGCCATCGTGGACGCGCCCACGTAGCCCGCGCCCATGCAGCACACGGTCAGCTCGACGTTCACCATGGTCGGTCGTGATATGGCCCGAGATCTTTCTTCACTGTCCCATTGAAGTTCGAAGTAAGGTGGACCACACTATGCTAAGGATATACTCAGGGCAGAGAACCAGTTGATCGCATTTTGTGCACAAGACGACATATTTTGTGACTGCTTCGTGACCGTGATAACCAAGGCACAGTTTGCGATCGTCTAGTCGACACATGCAATGCACAAACAATATTTCGACTTCCACGCACTTCGAAGAGAAACTATGACCTTTACATGTCTACTTAGTACGTGGTAATCACTCGGCCGTTGAGCGGCTGCACGGGGCGAGCGGCCTTGCCGTCGTCCGAGGCCTCAATACGCTCGAGATCCTCCTCAATCGCATCGAAGTCCGAGGACGACACCACCAGCGGCTTCTCCACCACCCACCAGTCCACGGTCTCA